>JAVJIF010010944.1:0-103660 GCA_038442645.1 Agave tequilana | reverse complement strand
TGGTGAGAGTTGCAGGTGGTGACACAAACTCAATTTGGATCTAGTGTGATCAGTGAAAATCAATTGTAAGTGTGCCGCCGATTCATTTGAAGGAACAAGTTTTGTCGTTGGTCAAGTTGAGATCGTGTGTCGATTTCACCGAGATCTGTGTGTCGATTTCGCTAGGTGTTCGTGGAGTTCGACTCAGATTTGAAAATCATTATCGAGGTCGAGAATTGTAGGGAGAAAGGAGATAGAGGAGATAAAATGACATCGGAAGAGTTTTTTTATAACTCATCAGGAAAGTAGCGCAGAGATCGGAAGTCAAAGCAGCAAGAACAGGAACTTATTGCAAGCCAGGACAGAGCCTGGTCGACCGCCGGGTCGATCGTTGTGCACGACGTACACAGGCATGGCCCGGTCGACTGTGGCAAAGGAACGGTCGACCGTGCCGGTCGACTGACTGTCATGAGCTATCTCTCGGTTGATCCAGGTCGACTGACCGGTCGACCCGGCGTTCTGTTCTCCTTTCAGGATTCGGACACCTTTTCTATTTTGGGGTCGAATCCAATCGGGGTTTTCTAAATCCCTGAGACCTCTGACTATAAATATGGATTAAAGCCCTCATGAATTGTATCCCACTGAAAAATCCCTCGGGAATTCCTTGAAGAAAGGAATAAGTGTAATTGATTTTTGAATCAATAAAATCGCTCTCCCTTGTCCCGAAGACGTAGGCAAATTGCTGAACCTCGTTAAATATTGTGTGACTTGTTTTCTCCCTTGTTTCTCTGTTCTCGGCGTGTGGGTACTTCTCCGCTGCATCTATCTCTATTGGTGGGATTCCTCATTGGTTGTTTCTTCGCGCGCAACAAGAATTGAAGGACTTGGGTCACCATCCCAAAAAAACCAGCCTTCTAAGTGGAGTTGCCCAAATCCTTATATACCCAAGACCATCCCCACGTCTAGCTGATGTGGACTATTTGTTCGACCCAAATCCCAACAAGTTGGTATTAAAGAATCAATGTGCTTTCATTGCTGGCAGGTACATTACTGACTGCAATCTCCTAGCTCACGAGTTGATGAGAGATTTCAAGAATATGGAGCTATAGCTTGTCTCAAGGTAGATCTAACAAGGCTTTTAACTGGAGGTTTGCTTTATAATGCAACGCATGGGCTTTCCTCATACATGATTCGTTTGGATCAGAGAATGCTAATCATCTCCATCATTCTCAGTGCTGATTAATGGGAGTCCTTCAGGGTCTTCTCCAGTAACAGAGGCATAAGATAAGGAGATTGCCTTCCCCTTATATCTATGTCCTTGTCATGGAGTTCTTTAGTATTCACAGGGATTTGAGCTTGGCTGCAGGAAAGGTGAAAGCTAAGAAAAGAGGGACTGATGGGCATGTCTCACACCTCTTATTTGGATATGATATTGATCTTTACCAAAGGCTCAGTAGCATCAATCAAGAAAATTAATAACATACTTGAAATGCTAGCCCAGAATACTGGTTTGCTCATTAACGAAGACAAAAGTAAGATCATTTTCAGCAAGGGATGTTCTAACAAGGTGACTCTATTGCAAGTTGCTGGGGGTGACAGAAGGTAAGCTGCCTTCGGAGTATCTTAGAATACTTTTGTCAATTAACTACTTGAAAGCCAGACATTATGCAGCGTTAATTGACAAGTGTAGGGAAAGAGTTGATGGGTGGATGGCAAAGACACTTTCTTTCTCTGGTAGAATTGAACTTATTAAATCAGTAATCTTTGGTTCAATTCAAAACTAGATGCTGGCTTTCCACCACTATACAAGTGGCAGATAAGCTCGTCCACGCTGAGGGAGAGTCCAACGGCCCAACCCACCAGAGTGCTGCAGTGAGTGTGGCTTTTGCGTCCTAAGACCTCCATGATTTGCAAGATGCCATGTCTAGATCACATTCCCAAATGCCACTCAAGCTGCCAGAACTGCGTGCAAAGCCCTGCAGTTGATCTATCCTCCACTCTACCATTTGCCTGGACGTGAACTTTGTAAGCTATCTTACGTGCAGAAAGAAGTGCGCGAACACTGCTTCCAAATCAATCATCAACTACGAGATCGATCCAAAATTTCCGCTCATCTCACACACACACACACACCACACACACACACACCCACACACACGTCTGCAGTGTTAAATGAGAGAGGAATGTATACATGAACAATGTTGTGTGCGCCACCATGTCCTTCTACTGCTTATAAGTAGGAGTTTTAAATAAAATGGATCTCTATTCCTAGTGTATTGTTCTCATTGTTTGAGTGTATAGCGAATGATCTTGTTGTTCCAGAAACTTGACTGTTGGAACCACCAGCGACAGAGCAGAGATGCGCCGGAGAATAGTCGCCAAATATAAGAACAAAGCAAATAAATAAGAAAACGAGAACACAAGATTTAACGAGATTCGACAATTTGCCTACATTATTATGGCAGAAGGGAGAGAGTTTTTATAAAAACAATCAAGTATAGGATACTCAGTATACAATAGCAGGGCAATTCACCTTCTTTATATAGGCAGACAGTCCCTCAAGAAAAGGAAACCAATAACTCCAAATCCTCAAACTTTTTATTCTTCTCTCTCCCCACATCGGCTCACCCTGGAATTTTCAGATTCTTGTAGATTGACAACTCAGATGAGTTATCTTTAAGAAAATATAAAATTAAATAACGTTTCATAGTCATAAAATAAATAAGAATCTTAAAGGCACTAAAAGAAAATATACCAGAAACAAATTTATTGTTATAAAGTTTTCTCATCACGTACATAGGTTGTGATCTTTTGACAGGAAAAAGGATATTATAAGAAAAATAAATAGCACTAATTTACATCTCAATGATCTCATGAAATGAGTTAGATAGGAATTTACACCTATTTTTTCCATGTTCTACAAACTGGATTGACATTATATAGGTTCCTATTCTGGGTGTAACCACCAATTTTTAATCGATGATCCAATGGTTCTGCCTACCGGGAGCCAAATAGTTGACAGCCATTAACAAATGATATGCGACTGGCAACGTTAATTTCTTAATAATCCAGTATGGATCACGAAACTCACAACTCATATCACCAAGTGTTTTAATTGAGACTAATGCCTAACAAATGATCCAGTTAGGTTTCTCAGTAATTCAATCGGATCAGACAAACTTCATCCCATGATTGAGTCTTGATTTGCATATCCAGATCCAGATATGCGTGAATAGAATTGATTTGACATGCTTTGATCTTTCATAGTCGTGAAAAACTTGTATTGCATGCATACAAAGCACAAACTCACAAAACACAAACTCACAGTGGAGCCACTCTTAATGCTGCTAGTGGTTCACGTGTACAAATTATCGACAATGAATTGATGAGTCTCAACCAACACCTTTTACTACACGTACTAATTCATTTTTTTTATATGCAGAAGGAACAACACGTCAAAAAAATGACTAAAACTTGCTATGTTTTTCAATAGTACTATAGTTAACACTTAAATTTCAAATAACCCCATTAACAAATTCTTGATTCCAAACAAACTACGTGTCATTAGCTGGTGTTTGGGAGTTAGCTTGTGCTGATCATATGATCAAATATGAAAAAATACCTACTAAAAACACGTGTTTCCTTATTATAATTCTTTACCTTGTAAATCGCGTGAATAGCAAGTGATTAATTATTATTTCATGATTTTACCCACAGTAATAGGTTGGGGAGTTATGTTGTATTGTTTATTGTAATTACAAGTATTTACTCGTGTATTTACTGCACCCATCTCGGATTCTAACAGGATTGTCTGAGGGACTTCGGTTGGGACCCACACCCGCCTCTAACAATTCGTTATCTCGCTGATCATCTTAGTCAACTGAGGCACTCAACCACACCCCTCAAATTCCCTGAGTCAGAACAGGCCTCGGACCCATGTAGTGGGCGGGACACAATTCCCACAGTTCATCAGTTGCTTTGTGAATAAATCAACGTGTAAATGTAAGTAGAACCTTTTAACTACAGTCATCAAGCACCACTAAATCCATGTCTAGAATCTAGACAATAAAAAATTAGATCTATTTCATAGAATCTGTATCTTAATTAATAAGTTATTGCACAAAATTTTAAAGATCCAAATACATAAATTTTACATGGGATCGTTTACCAGTTTATGAGATTATCGGGGCTGATTGCCACCTATTTTGTAGAAATTAACTTTGGATGTGGTAATAAGTGAATTGTAAATTTGCATTTGTCACGGATTCCAATGCTTATCAATATTGATGTGGCGCATACAGAGGCTTGGTCGATGGGTCTGTTTGGACTCTCCTTGGAATGGAAACAAAAAATCCCATTCCAAAGTGATTACAAAGGGAAAGGTGACATGGCATTTATTTCTGTCCTAGTACTGAACATCTTATATTTATTCATTTCAAAGAGATTTGAAATAAGATGGTCTGTATTCTCATCTACTATATTATTGTTTGAGCACAAAGTTGATGGTCTTGTTCTCAGAAACTGGACTAACCTCGCAGATTTTCTCGATTCTAGTAGATTGATAACTCTGATAAGTTCAATCTTAAGTCAATATAAAATAAGCAAATTTTATAAAATTAATAAGAATGTCAAATCAAAGTATTAAAAACAAAATATGTTAACTTTGTTTACTGACAATAAAGTGATATTTAGAAAGTTTTCTCCAACATATACACATGTGATGATCTTTTGGCAAGAAAAAAAAAGTGTTACAGGCAATCCACACTTATTTTTCTCCAAATTTACAAGTTGTATCAAGTGAAGTTCAAATTTCTTGTCAGTAATGTATTATTTCTATGAATTATAAAAGGCCTCGTGTTTAGATATCATTTTCTATGTAGATCGAACTCATGCATATTTCATCACTATACACATGTTTTACAAATTCTTCTCAAATTTCTTCTTAGTCGCATAACAAATAGAAAAATGAATAATTAAATTTACTTATCAATTAAAATTTTTAAACTAAATCAGTTCTCATTCTCTAGTTAGGACTCCCATTGTCCTCATAAAAACACCATATACAAAGGAGGACAGTGATCACTGGTAGAAACTGAGAAAGAACCAAGCAATTTTCAACCGGCCATGAGTACACCTAATAAATGTCTGAATTTGTTTGTTACTTATAGTAATTCTTTATAGTGGTAATAAGTGAATTATAAATTTGCACTTGTCGCTGGTTCCAATGCTTATCAACATTGATGTGACGCGGAGACTTGGTGCCATGCTTTCCTTGCAAACGTGATACTTGATGTTTGTGAAGTCTCAATAAAAAAGGAAACAAAATGTGTGGTCTCGTTGTTGTCGTAGGCTAAATAATTTGCGCACCTATTTAATTATTGTAGATAAGTATCATGTACTCTACATTTGGACGCGTGATGAAAATTTAATGCAATGCATGCTTCTGCAATAATTCAAAGTGGGACCACAATTGATTTTGTCAGTATGTGTGAGCATACAATTTATGCATGATTATTGCTCTAAGCTTCAGATCCTATTGGGCACTAAACTGCTGCATACTTACGGTTATTGTGGGGCTAAATATCACGGATCATGCTTTGCGCAAGGCTTAGCAACTAAACCCAGTATGTGCTTGCGGTTGTGCTCTTCGTTGCCGGCTCTCTTGTAGACTGTCTAAAAATTTCTGAAGACAAAATCTCGGATGCGGACTTTGCAAACTTGGAGGTCGCTTTCCCAAACGCGGACCTCACGTCCTATGCCAAAACGCAAGGGTTGCGTTTCAACTCAAACGCGGATGCCGCACTTCAACAAACGCGACGCGAGGGTCGTGTTCTGTGCCAAACGCGATGGTCGTGTTGCTCCTCAATACGCGAACTTCAGACTCACGTTTCAATAACTGCGTAGTTTCACATTTCAATAAAAATGCAAGCTTGAGAAGCTTCGCGTTTCAACTTCAAACGCGAACCTATGAGCTCAGCGTTGTAGCTCGGCGTTCCAACACGGAGCTAACCTGTGAGCTCCGCGATTAACAATAGTGCGAGGACCGTGTCCAGCGTAAGATCTGTGTTTCTGCTGCAACTGATAGTCACGAACTGGGTCAGTTTCATCACACTTTCTCTCCACATAATGGGAAATAACTTCCCGTAATGGAGAGATTTAAGGGGTTGGTTTCACCCACCCCATATTTCTCTATAAATAGCTGTGAGAAATTATAGAGAAGAGGAGGCACTCAAGAAAGTTTTTAGAGAAGCACCCAAGAAGTCAAAGGCTAGAGGAGAAGAATCTCAAAAGAAGTACACCCGATGCTTGATGCTTGAAGTTGGATAACAACAGAAGTCTAAAGCTTGAGCACAAGGCTGCTAAACACACATTGTATTGGAAGAGAAAACTCTATAAACTTTCTGATTATAAGTTGAGTTTCTAATCTCTTTGAGATTTCAACTACTAATTAAGATTTTATACTTTATCAGTGTGCTTTTAGTTAGAGTAAGAAGATCCAAAGATCAAGCTTCCGGTTCGGCGGTCAATGGAGAACAAGATTTACTCTCCACCGCTACATAAGAACCTGACACTAAATAAAAGAAAGAGCAACCATCCTTTCTCTTTTGTAATTGGATTTTGATCCGTTGTAGTCTTCTTTTCAATAAATAAAAGATTTTACAGGCCTTCAATTTTTTCAAGAACAAAAGATGGTGACTCCGCTGGGTATTGTTTCTCTACCAATGAGAAGGCCGTAGCGCAAACCGATCTGAAGCTATTCGGATCAACCGTCAAATCACTCGTCGTCGAATTCAACCAAGAGAAATTTGAACAACTTCTCTCCTCATGCTCCATTAGCCCCAAATCAACGTGGCAATACCGTAAAGTCTCTTCGGAGACTCGCTCTCAACTCTGATCGAGGACTCCTTAAAGGAAAAGCTTTTTCAGAGGCTGACCATACGCTTTTTGACAAAGCCAATGGTTCATTCTTTCTTGAGGTTCTGACAACTTTGAGTAGACCTGACATGGCTTGTGACAACGTCTCTCAAGAGACCCGCAAGGCCAGTGTCTTGATTCACGGCCAACACAGTGTCGGGGGCCAATCTTGCCGTCACTCTCCTCTCGAGGGTCTGCAAATCAAGGTTGCAGGGGTCCGTAACAACCCTTGCAAGCTAATCTGAATGCTGACCGTTGACGAAGGCGGCGAGCTCATCGTCAGAAGCTGAAGCTGGAGACAGTTGTAACACCCTGGTTATTAAAATCCTGATTTAATACTATAATACTTGATTAATGAATTATACGAGATTAAATGGGAGGATTATTGAATTAATCTCACGTAGAAATGATTTTTTTTCTTTTTATATTTTGTGGGAAATTTTTTTGATGTAAAATAAAATTTGGTAAGTATATTTTTGTGAATATAATTGTTGGCACATCAATACACACACACACACACACATGCCTATATATGAATGTATACAAATACTTCAACAAGTAGTTGTATTTGTTTCCCCCCATGTATACCCCGCTAAATACACAAATATAAAAAAATCCTAAATGGTAAGGTGGCATGAAATTAGGCAACTTAAGGATGAAACAGAGGCCAAGTAGCGTCTTAAAGTAATTTTATATCTTTATTTAATTGATAAACATTGAGAATAATGATGGGGTAGGTGATATGAGTTATACACATGATTCACATGTTATTTCATTTTTGTATACTCATTCAAGTTTTTCTATATATGTATGTATTAAATTTCAAGTGGTATTTTCATTGACATACATACATATATATGATTGATTATGTTTGTTTTACATTGACCATACATGTTTTATAGCACAAATTGATTTCATGCTAAGCTTGATTTTACTTCAAAAATTTGCTTCCAACAAGCTTGTGCATTAGTTTTGTGATTATTTCAAAGAGGGAGAAAAGTTCTTTGACTTAACATATTTCATATATATGTTTATCTATAAGATAATATTTATATTTATCTACTAGTGTATTTTCTATCGGTTTATCAAAAAAAAAAATTGTTTTGTTTTCAAATAGTATCAAATTTTCTTTAATAACCGCCATTAAATCCATAGTTTTAACAATAGTTCTTAAAGAACCGCTGTTACAGACCCGTAAATTATTTACAAAATTGCCACCGTTCTTTTTTAATTACTTTTTAAGTGAAAAAAAAAAACTCTAAATGTGTGAGGTTTAATCTATAAATTATAGTAGTGTTTAGTGGAGGTTGCAATGTGATTCACATTGTACCAAATTTGGTGCTCCTAGGTCAGTAGTGTCCTAGGATCACAGTTGAAGTGCCCTGGACAGCGAACGCTACCTTTGTATTTAATTGCAAAGTCCAAAAGAAAAATTGTACAAAACAGAGGTGCATCGTAGATGATATGTTGTTACCTTGTTGTCAATGAATGAACCAGGTGACCATCATCCCAACAATTAAAACTGAATATAATATCATAAATATATCTCCAGCTCAACGGAGCATTCATATTGAGATTGAAACTTCATATGTAATGGTAATTGTTTAGGTACTTTCATTCTAGTGTTCACATCCTCCCTTTTACAACAACAACTCAACAAGTTACGACAATGTCATTAAGAAGGTGGACATGATGTAACAACCAGCTTCAAAGCCTTGCATACTTTATACAAACTCAAAGTGGAGTCACTATTAACAGTTCCACGTGCTCAAATTATCATCAGTGAATGAGTATCAACGAACAACTTCTCAGGCACGTACTAATTCAATTTTTTATGATATGTAGAAAGAATAACACAGAGAAAAAAATGACTAAAAACTTACTAAAACTACTATAAACCTACTATGTTTTTCAATAGTACTATAGTTAGCTTTTAAATTTCAAATGACCCCCTTAACAAATTCTTGATTCTAAACAAATTGCTTTCTTCTTCATAGTAATTTTTTAAGATATTGTAATTTGTACAGTGTTAGAGTGGCAAAAATTTATTGTAAATTTGTATAATTATGGTTGGTTTAATGCTTATCAATATTGATGTACATGTCACGGAGACAGATTGGTCCAATGCTTTCGTTTCAAACAATAGTTAACAGGACATCATCATGTGAAATCTCGTGAATAAGAAAAATAAGCATATGGTCTTAATAGTCGTCATACGCTAAATAATTTGTGCACCTATTTATTGATAATTTCACGTTGCAATTAGGCACGCAAGGTACTGCATGTATCCGACTGCAATAATGCAAAGAGGGACACAAGAGAATTTGCATATCCAGATCCAGATGTGCGTGAACATAAATGATTTGACATGCTTTGGTCCCTCGTAATCGTGAAAAACTTATATTGCGTGCATACAAAATACAAACTCACAGTGGAGCCACTCTCAACACAGCTAGTAGTTCCACGCGTACAAATTACTTACCAATGAGTAGAGTCTCAACCAACACCTTCTCCGGCACGTACTAATTCAATTTTTTATGATATGCAGAAGGAACAAGACATAGAAAAAATGACTAAAACTTACTAAAACTACTATAAAATTGCTACGTTTTTCAAGTGTATTACAATTAACTTTCAAATTTCAAAGAAGCCCCTTAACAATGATTCCAAACAAAATTCATTTGACCTCTACTGCATGTGTGAATGATGTTGCTTGTGCTAGCATGTAACTTCTAGTGCTTATAAGTTGGAGATTTTAAATAAGATGGATCTCTATTCTCGTCTACTGTATTGATTTTTGAGTACAAAGATTGATAGCCTTGTTCTAAAAAACTGGACTGACTTCATGGATTTTCCCGATTCCAGTAGATTAACAACTCTAATGAGTTCAATATTAAGCCTATATAAAATAAGTAAAATTTTAGCAGTTATAAAATTAATAAGAATGTCAATAATGTACAAATAAAAATATATTAACTTTGATTACTGACAATAAGGTGAAATTTAGAAAGTTTCTCCAACATGTACACATGTGAGGATATTTTGGCAAGGGAAAAAAAAATAGTTACAGGCAATCAATACTTATGTTTGTCCAAAATTTACAAGTTCTATCAAGTGAAATTTCAAATTTTCTGTTAGTAATGTGTTGCTTCTACTAATTATAAAAGACACCTTGTTTAGACATCAGTTTCTATGTAGGTGTGCTCATACAACTTTCATTACTATACACATGATTTATAAATTCTTCTCAAATTTCGTTTTTAGTCACATAACAAATAGAAAAATTAAAAATTAAATTTACTTATAAATTCAAAATTTTAAACCAAACCGGTTCTCATTCTCTAGTTAGGATTCCAGTGGCCACATAAAAACACCACATACAAAGGAGAACAATAATCACTGGTAAAAATTGAGGAAGAACCAAGCAATTTTCAGACAGCCATAGGCACACCCAATGAATATCTGAATTTATTAATTTCTCGTAGTAATTTTTTATAATGGTAATAAGTGAATTGTAAATTTGCACTTGTCGCTGGTTCCAATGCTTATCAACATTGAATTGGCGCAGAGACCTTGTGCCATGCTTTCCTTGCAAAAAGGGTATTTGATGTGTTGTGAAGTCTCGATAAGAAGGAAGAAAAATATGTGGTCTCGTTTTTGTCATACGCTAAATAATTTATGCACCTATTTACTCATTGAAGATAAATATCATGTACTCTACATTTAGACACGTGATGTAAATTTAAAGCATACATGCATCTGCAATAATTCAAAGTGGGACCATAGGTGATTTTGTCAATATGTGCGTGCTTACAATTGATGCATGATGCTTGATCTAAGCTACTAATCCTATTGGGCACTAATGAGAAACTGCTGCATACTTGCAATTATTTTGGGGCTAAATATTACTGATCATGCATCATACAAGGCTTAGCAATAGCTAAACACAGTGTGTGTGCAGCGGTTGTGCTCGTCGCTGCTGGCTCCGTGGCTCAAAAATATATTAACTAATAAGAATGAAAAAGAATCACTAAAAATAAAATATAGTGTAATTTTGATTACTAATACTAAAATAATATTTGGAAAATTTTCTCATCATATACATAGGCTGTTTGACAAAAAAAAAAAAGGAATGGGTTAGATAGGCCGTCCACACCTTTTTCATTCTTTTCTTTTTTTTCCATTCCCATGTTATACAAATTTGATATGCAATCCAATGATCCTGAACTACTTAATTGTGTCTAATCTACATGAAATTTAAATTTTCTAGGCAGTAATTTGATGTTTCTACTGATTAATTATAGAAGACATCTTATTTAGATATCATTTTCTATTAGGTTTGGGTTCGTAACAAAAACTTTTTGAGAGTTTTGTTACATACACATGTTTTTCAAATTCTTTTCAAGTTTCTCTTTTGGTCACAGAACAAATAGTAAAATAATAACTAAATTTCCTTATAAGTTCAAACTTTTAGAGGAAACCAGTTCCCATTCTCTATTTAAAACTCATATTATTCTCGTAAAAGCATCACATACTACTACAACAATATACAGATTAAAATGCACCATCATTCACGTCATTTTTTTAACAAGAACGATGTTAAAAATCAATTTTAATATTGATTGATAAAAACTGATGTTAATTTAATATTTTAACATCGGTTCTTAAAGAACCGACGTTAAATCACCAAATCCTAGTGATTTAACATCGGATCTTAGAGAACCGATGTTAAATCAACGTCAGTTCTTAGAGAATCGATGTTAAATCACTAGGATTTAACGTCGGTTTTTAGGAACCAACGTTAAATCACTAGGATTTAATGTTGGTTCCACTCGAAACCAACGTTAATCCCCCACCCCACCAAAAATTCCCTACCCCCTGGTAGCCCACTCTCTTATCTCTCTCTCTCTCTCTCTATCAAATCTCACCCCGATCTCTAACCTCTGTAGCTCTCCCCCGCCCGATGAGCCATCCCCTTCTGCTGCCGCTCTCCTCAAAACCCGACATGCAGCCTATCTCTCGCCGCTCCCTAAGAATCTCCCGACGCCCTCTATACTCCTCCAGCGACCCCCCTCACCCCCTCTCTCTCGGCGAGCCTCCCCCCGCCCCCTCTTTCTCCCCAAGAATCTCCCCCTCCCTAATTTATTCGCATGCGCCGCCCTCTCTCTTTACCCCTCGGCGAGGGCCTTGGCCCCTCTCTCCCCCCTCGGTGAGCCCTCTCCAGTGAGCCTTGACTTGCCCTCTAACTTTTGTGGTATCACTCTTCCCTATATTCTCATATTTTACTTAGAGAAAAATGCCAGTTTAGAAAATTTTATGAAATTACTTTGATGCTAAATTGATAAAATTAGTGAAATTTTACTAAGAAAAATTAATTTTTAATGATGGTTCTTTATATAACCGATGTTAATGTATGCATGTGTGTTCATTTGTGTATATAATGTATATGTGTGTGTTCGTGTGTGTGATGTGTACGTGTTTATGTGTGATGTATGCGATGTATGTGTTCATGTGTGTGTGATGTGGAGAGTGTGTGTGTGTGTGTCTAATGTGTGATGTGTGCTATGTATGACTGTTCATTTGTGTGTATAATGCATATGTTTGTTCGTGTGGATGTTTATGTATGTGATGTGTGAAATGTGTCTGTTCATGTGTGCGTGACATGCGTCCGTGTCTAATTTGTTCATGTGTGTGCGCCTATTATTTTTTGTTTGGTTTTTTTTTTTGTTATATGCAGCAAAAATTAATATTTTATTTTTTATGTCTGGACATAATAAAGATGGATTGGAAATGGATCCCTGTTGATCGGTTAAGTACTAAAAATGAGAAAGGTGCAGAGGAGTTTTTCAACTTTGTTGTTGAGCGTGCTGACAATCCTAACCGTATTAATTGTTCATGCATAAAATGTGATTGTCTTAATAAAGTTACAGTTAAAATATTAAGAGACAATTTATTCTGTAATGAGTTCGATACAAGCTATACAAGATAAATATGGCACAGTGAAAGTGCAAGAGAAGATAGACCATTAATTCAAGTGATGCGATAAAAGAGAAAAAGTAGATTGTGATGAGGGTGATAAATTAGAAAACATGATGCATGATAAAGATGAATTACTTTGTAGATCACTCATACTTATTCGAGAGCTTGAAGAATAATGCAGAAAAACCTTTATATGTTGGTGCTAAATTCACTAGGCTATCTGCAGTATTGAGATTATACAATTTGAAAGCGAGAAATGGGTGGAGTGAAAAGAATTTTACATCTTTACTCAAACTCTAGAAAAGCCATGCTTCCTAAGGATAATGAACTTCCGGATCATACGTATAAAGTAAAGAAAATCATGCGCTCTATGAATATGGATTACAAAAAGATACATGCTTGTTCTAAGATTGTATTTTAAACCGAGAGGAATATGAATATTTAGAGAAATATCAGGTGTGTGGAAGGTCATGGTACAAAACAAATAAAAAATTTCAGATAAGATATTGTGGCATTTTTTGATAATACTTAGATGTAAAAGCATGTTTAAGAATGTAAAACATGTGAAGAGCTTGACATGGCACTCAGATTGAAGGACTATTGATAATGTGTTGCAGTATCCGGCTGATTTTCTGTAATGGAATATGATTAAAGAAAAGTTTGGGCATGATGTAAGGAATTTCTGACTAGATCCTTCGACTGATGGAATGAATCTATATGGAAACTGATCGGGGAAAACGCGCACAAAAAGTGTATGTTTTGAAGTTAAGATTTAAAGTGTGTGTACTTTGGCTTCCTCGATACTTCCGTTATAGCATAGAGGCTAAAACGAGTCGAATCCATAAGGATGGGAGGCGATAGAAGTTTTATCGGTTGATTCACGTGTTTGTTAAAAGGTTCTTCAAAGTCTTAAAGAATCAAAAGAAAAGAAAAGAAAGAATGAAAAGAGAAGTATACGGTGAAACACAAAGAAGTGGGAAACATAGAAAAGAATGGTTTTTGTGGTTTTTGATATTTCTAAAACAAGGTGAAAAAGAAAGAAAACTCATGGCTACTAACTACTAATGACTCCACCAACATGCTAACGTCTTAGTGATAGTTGCCTCACATGTATCATTGGCCATCACTAGTCCTTGGTTCAAGAGCTATTCAAAGCATGACCCATATGTAACTCATCACAACCCAACTCTACAAAACAAATTCAAGCTACACTTAAATCATCAAAACCCGATAAGAGCAAGCATGAAGTAAAGTAATATTAGCTTGTTAGTGGTTAGGAAGTTAGAGTTAGATCCATCATCATGAGCCATCAATGGCTCTTGCAAGAGCAAGGCCAAAATGAGGCTATTAGATTCATGTGGATTATCATAAAAGACGTTAGAATAGTTGGTGGTTAGTAGTTAGTGCCATGAGAGAAAAGATTAGCTATACATGTAAAAGAGCTTAGAGAGTAGAAAACAAAGATAAGGTAAGAGAGCACCTTTCATAGATTGTCACCTTTTATTACAAGCACTCTTGCTTCCCAACATGTACCACTCTCTCTCCTATTACAAGATCTACAAATGGAAAATATAAGGGAGGAAGAAGAAGAACACTAACCTAAACTAAACTACCCTAAACTACAACATGAAGATGAAACTACTCCTAAAACTCTGCATATCTCCCAACTGAAGAACCCAGGGGGGTTTATATAGGACCAGGAAAGAGGGGGGCCAGCTGGAAACAGCTGGCCAAAAGCCGGGGCCATAGGGCCGCGGCCAGGCCTTATAGGCCGCGGAAACGCGGCCTCCTTGGGGAGCCGCGCGCGGCGCTTTGAGCCGCGCACAGCCCAGTCTGTCTCCTGTCAGGTCCTTTGCCCGGTTCTGTCTTTGCAGGCCCTGGTTGTTGCAGAATTAGCTCTCTAAGTCAATGGCTATCTTGAATAGGTTTTTAATCACCAATTAAATGGTGATTTGGGTCTTCTTCTTCATTGCACACCATGGACCTAGAATCAAGCAAGCAAAGGATTATTAGCAGAATTTAATATGAAATAAATGTGAAGATGTGGTATAAATTATGCAAAATTGGATACTAATCATACCCCCACACTTATCCTTTTGCTCGTCCCGAGCAAAACAAAAAACTAAGGAATTATTATACCATTTTCGCAGGTGACGCGATTGCATTGAGCATGTGCAATAAGCCGTTAAACCTCTAGGTTTCCCCTAGAGGAGGAGTTTTGTCTCCTGAGGGTTTTCAGCGGATTACACCCACAAAATCATAAAGAAAGAAATCAAATGTTAGTTTTTTGAAAACGCATTTTTGAAATAGAGAAAAGTATTGAAGTATTTTTGCGAAAATATAAGTGATCTAAGGTCATAGGTTAACCAGAAATTGTTCTTTCTTAAACTAAGTCAAAATGAAAAAAATCTTGTTATAAATTAAATGCAAGAGTTTAAAATTGAATTGACTCTTTGATCTTTCATAAAACTCTTAGAAAAATATGCACTTTGTAAACTGTAGAGATTTTTGGGATATCGACTCAAGCTTTCATGCCATTTATTATATATATTATTATTTTATTTATTTATTTATTTTTTTTTTTTTCCTCTTCCCTTAGTTTTCTTAGAATTTCTTATTTACCCGGGTAGTGAGCCTTTAGCCGGTGACTCCCAAACCAGATGGTCTTAGGGCACCAGATGAGAAAACATCCTCGGACTTAAGGACTCGAGTAAATAAGGCCAAAAAACTAAAGGGGGTTATTTTGTTTTTGTATCCACCGTTTGAGGTATGAATAATCATGCTTCCTAAGACATAATTACCAAACTTTAATAAGTGGTTTTTATCATAATTTTTTATAATATATTTTTTATGGCATTTCAGTCTTTGTTTTCAATCCCAAAATTGTGTAAGTGTGGAGTGCATAAATCTAAGGCAAAAAATTCAAGATCAAATTATCTTTTCAATTTTACTTTCTTATCCTAAAATTTAAACAAGATCTATTATTTTGACTTGGTTTAAAATTTCATAATTTAGGTCTTCCTAATTTCTAAGATAATCTTAATTTTCTTATAAATGGATCAAAACTATTTCTCTTGTTTCAAAAAGTTTTATAAAAAGAAAAGAAAAGAGTTTTTTATATAAAAGATTTTTTTAATTAAGAAGAAGTGTAAAAGAAAGAAAATATAAAACTAACTACGTTAGTAAACCCTCCCCCACACTTATCTCATGCATGGTCCTCAAAGCATCGTGAATGTGTAAATACATGAAACAAATGGAGAGGGAAGGGAGAGTACCTCAAGGAGGTGGCTCCGGTGGTGGTCTGATTGGGCCAAGCATTGCGACCCAATTAAAATAGCGTGGATCTTGCAGGAACCCACCAATGACCTCTTTAATATGACCCAATAAAAGGATGATTGATTGAATAGTCTTATTGAAAATTTTATCCTCATCTAATTTCCAATTTTCAAAAATAATGACTGAGTCATTTTCTTCAACATTCTTGTCCAACAATGAAGTGTGATTTTGAGAGATGATTGATTTGGACTCAAATGGATTTGAACTCAAATGGAACAGAAATAAAAACCGATACCGACTCAGGAAGTTGACTCAGATCAAGTCGAGAGTCAATAATGAGAGTCGAAATTGGTTCAAAAATAGGGTCCAAACTAAAGAATTGATGTTCACACACTTTCCCCATCAATGAAGTGTGATCATAAAAGATTGGTGATTCCATTTCACGGTGTACTGGTACAGGATTCAATGTTGACTCCAGAATAGAGAAAAAAATCTGGTAAAGATACCGGAGTCATTATTGAGTCAAAAAGTGAAATGAAATTATTAACATGAGATTCAGGATCACTTTTAGGTTCGATTTCAATTTCAGGAAAGGGATAACTTGCCAGAATGTCCAGGCGATTTTCATAACTTGGAGTTTGGTCAAGTTCAAATGTGTGTTCTGAAATTGAATCTGAATTTCCAAAATGACATGATTCATGGGTCCAATCAGTAGAGTTAGGGATATAAGGATCGGTCAAAGGTTGACAAGAAAGATTTTCCTCGTCTCATTGATCAATTCGCTCATAAGTGCATCTAATCTACTGATAGGCCTTGTAACAGAATTTGGATTAGAATCATGTCTTCCATACTCTTTGTAATTGGTTCTTGAAAAAATGAGTATGGAAGTTGATTTTGAAAATTATGGTAAATTGTGAGTTCATCGGATTTTGCGGTTGCTGCTCGGACTCACGCAAGGGTTCTATACTCAAGTCCAGTATTGAAGTTTGTTCATTTTGAATTGGTGAGACTGGAAAAGATGAGTATGACTCTTGAAAATTTGGTTGAGAGGATGAGTCCAACATGTTTTGCATTCTTTCATAGCAGACTTCCAAACGCTTTTCTAGTTCAGATTCTTCTTCAATTGGATGCTCTAGAAAAGGAGTATGTGAAGTTTGATATGGAAGGATTATGAATTGAGCAAATTTTGCATTTGTTGTAGGGACTCTTCCATACTCCTTTTCAATGATGATTTTTCTTCAATTGGTGGTTCAGGAAAAGGAGTATATGAACCAAAATTGGGGAATGAATATTGTGGAAAATTGTGGACAAGATGGTTGAAAATTTGACTCGGGGTAGGTGAATCCCCATGAACTCTGTGAAGAGTCGAAATTATTTTGAAAATCTTGGTTATAGGATTGGAGATATGGGTCATATTGAGTCGGATAATCCCAACTCGGCATATATAGTTGGTTCATGTTGTACATAGCCGGGTTGGAGTTATCCGAGTCAAATGAGGTCAGAGTGAAATATGGATTTATATCATGATTGAAAGAATTATTGTTGTTAAAATTCATTTCACAGTATACAAAAAAGAAAACAAACAAACAACAAACAAACAAACAAAAAAAAGAAAAAGAAAACAAGTCTATGCTAGGATTGACTTAGACCTAGACGACTCCTAACTGGTTAGACTGTCCACGGGGGTCTGTTGTTGGAAGCTGACCACGAGTTAATCGGCCAGGTAGGGGCAAGATCAGTGGGAGGTATCCGTGTCGGAGCAACGGGTCTAATTATGCCAAACCACTGTTCTTCGAGGTTTCGCCTCTCAATCCCCAACCTTAGACACCGATTTGGCAAGAGTCAACTTCTAACAACTTTCCTCTTAGGTCAATCTCCTAAATGAGTCTGAGATGTCCCTAGAGGCCAACGTCTAGCAAATTTTATTAGGCTTGGGTTGTGTGAGTGGGGAGGTGATTTTTGGGCTAAGGGAGAGCAATGACTTCCCCACCTTATGTTGTTTTGGTTTTGCCCTTAAGTTAAATTTGTTCAAGTGTGCAATATAGATAAGCATGAACACAAAAAAGCGAGTAAATCACTGAAGTGTTTGTCCTATACTATATGCAATGCCATATGTACACCTCCTATCAGTATCACAATAACATAAGGATAAAATACAGTATATTGGAAAAATTGACACATGCCTAGATGCAAATGTCTAAACCGTTTTAAAGCATTCAATTTCTGTATTTTAATTCTTACAATTATTTACAGTGCACAGATAATATAAACAAAAATTAGCAGCAGAATATAAAAATGTACAAGAATTTACCGAACCACACTTGAGCAAGTGTGGACTTCTGCAATGCTGAAACTTTAACCTGCACACCAAAAAACAAAGAAGAAAAGTTAGCAAACTTGTGAAATCAAACCGTTCCCATCCCCGGCAATTGCGCCAAAATTTGATCGGGAAAAACCGTGCACAAAAAGTGTATGTTTTGAAGTTAAGATATAAAGTGTGTGCGCTTTGGCTTCCTCGATACTTCCGTTATAGCATAGAGGCTAAAACGAGTCGAATGCACAAGGATGGGAGGCGATAGAAGCTTTATCGGTTGATTCACGTGTTTGTTAAAAGGTTCTTCAAAGTCTTAAAGAATCAAAAGAAAGAAAAAAAAAAGAATGAAAAGAGAAGTATACGGTGAAACACAAAGAAGTGGGAAACATAGAAAAGAACGGTTTTTGTGGTTTTTGATATTTTTAAAACAAGGTGAAAAAGAAAGAAAACTCATGGCTACTAACTACTAATGACTCCACCAACATGCTAACCTCTTAGTGATAGTTACCTCACATGTATCATTGGCCATCACTAGTCCTTGGTTCAAGAGCTATTCAAAGCATGACCCATATGTAACTCATCACAACTCAACTCTATAAAACAAGTTCAAGCTACACTTAAATCATCAAAACCCGATAAGAGCAAGCATGAAGAAAGTAATGTTAGCTTGTTAGTGGTTAGGAAGTTAGAGTTAGATCCATCATCATGAGCCATCAATGGCTCTTGCAAGAGCAAGGCCAAAACGAGGCTATTAGATTCATGTGGATTATCATAAAAGACGTTAGAATAGTTGGTGGTAGTAGTTAGTGCCATGAGAGAAAAGATTAGCTACGCATGTAAAAGAGCTTAGAGAGTAGAAAACAAAGATAAGGTAAGAGAGCACCTTTCATAGATTGTCACCTTCTATTACAAGCACTCTTGCTTCCCAACATGTACCACTCTCTCTCCCTATTACAAGATCTACAAAATGGAAAATATAAGGGAGGAAGAAGAAGAACACTAACCTAAACTAAACTACCCTAAACTATAACATGAAGATGAAACTACTCCTAAAACTCTGCATATCTCCCAACTGAAGAACCCAGGGGGTTTATATAGGACCAGGAAAGAGGGGGGCCAGCTGGAAACAGCTGGCCAAAAGCCAGGGCCTAGCCGGGGCCATAGGGCCGCGGCCAGGCCTCATAGCTGCGGCCTCCTTGGGGAGCCGCGTGCGGCGCTTTGAGCCGCGCGCAGCCCAGTCTTTCTCCTGTCAGGTCCTTTACCCGGTTCTGTTTGCAGGCCCTGGTTGTTGCAGAATTAGCTCTCTAGGTCAATGGTTATCTTTAATAGGTTTTTAATCACCAATTAAATGGTGATTTGGGTCTTCTTCTTCATTGCACACCATGGACCTAGAATCAAGCAAGCAAAGGATTATTAGCAGAATTTAATATGAAATAAATGTGAAGATGTGATATAAATTATGCAAAATTGGATACTAATCAGTAACATGAGTAGCACACACAATACATAGCCAATTGTGTTGATTATTTATAATCTTCCTTCATGGTTGTGCATGAAACGCAAGTTTCTTATGATGTCATTGCAGATATCAGGGCCCTATATCACTGTATTGCTACCTTCTCTGTTGTCTCTCTATCCAAGTTTGGTCTTGTGATTTGGAGAAATGATCTGAAAGGATTTGGAGACTGACTTGTTTATAAAATGGCCTAATTTGCTAGCTAATAATCACAGCCAACAATCAAATAGAAAATCTGAGAAAAAGAAAGAAGAAAAAGAAAGAGCTTCTTGTGAGTTTCTTTGAGTTGGCAACAACAGCGAGGGTTTGAAGAACCCGTGAAGGATCAAGTTTGACGTTTTGTCTTCTAGGAGAAAGATTAGTACACCTTTGTAGTGGTGGGTTGAGTCTATTATAACAGGTAATTTTAGGCCGATGAAAGTTCAGTAAAGTGCCCTTGATCTTTTCTTCTTTTCTTCTTGAATCTTTAATAAAGGGGTTTTGAGGGTGGTGAGAGTAATTAAATATTGTAATATTTTATTCTCATAGTGAATATTTGTTGTTGCTTGGCGCTTGATTTTCCCGTAAAAGTGTCCACATAAATCTTGGTTTCTTTTGATAATTGTTCTCGATTAGATATTCTTCATAATTTTCCTAGATTGGTGATGTGGATTTTGAAAATCACCTAGAGGGGGGTGAATAGATGATGGCTAATCTAATGATCAATTAATGCGGAATTAAAACTAATATGATGCAAACTTAAAACTTCATAAACTAAACACCACTTATAACACAAGAGTGTAGCCGAATTCCCGTGAAGGGTTCTGGACTAACTCCTCAAGATTCCTCTAAATAAGAGTTGAGGTGCCACGTTGGCTCTCTTGGTTGAATACGAGTGTTAGCAAACACACCCCAAGCATATAATAATATGAGCACAAATATATATATCAAGCATATAAAGATAAAAGCAATATAAACATGCAAGATATAAACAAGTAAGAGATAGAGAGCAATCGCAAATACGGGAGATTTGTTTCGATGTTCGAGCACACTTGCTCTACGTCCCCGCCTTTAACACTATGAAGGATTTTCACTAAAATCGATCCCACCGGATCACTTGGTGCCGCAAAACCTACAAGCTCTTTGGACTCTCTAGTCCCTCTCTTGTTCCCACAAAACACACCGCAAGCCCACTAGCTCGCAGAGGCCGCACCTCAAACAAAGAGTTCACACACGAACTCAAAACACCGCGAACCCGCAAGTCCGCCTCCTCAAAGTACAGGAAAGAATTCTTGGTGATCTAAACACTTTGATCACCAATAAACACTCTTACAATAACACTCCTATAGGATGAATATATCAATGAGTAGCTCAAGTGTTTGTGAGAAAAATAAGGATGGAATGTGTGGTGATAAACTTAAAGAAATCACTTTGAAAACTCTTGATAACTCTCCTTTTAAATGGAAGTATTTGGCTCAAATACAAGTGGAGAAAACTCTTAAAAGATGTAAGAAAAACTGGTGCAAAACCACTTGAAAGATCTTGTATAAAACGACCCCAAAAAGCCCCATTTTATAGGGCTAGAAAAACTAGCCGTTGGGAGCCAGAATGACCTGTCGGTCGACCTCCGGTCGACCGGCCAACGGTCATATTTCTGACCGTTGAGCCACCGGTCGACCGGCCCGGTCGACCGAGGCCCTGGAACAGAGAGCAGAGCTCTCTGCCAGTCGACCGACCAGGTAGACATGGGCTTTCCAGAGAGCAGAGCTCTCTGGCGATCGACCGGGTCGATCGACCGGCCCTCCAGCAGACCTGGCATGCACGTTCTGTGCACGTCGATCGACCGACTCTGTCGACCGACTCCTAGCTCGATCGACCAGTCCGGTCGACCGGCAGAAGCCAGAACAGACTCTTAAAGGGATTAAAAACTTTGTTTTGATTTTAAAATAAAATCCCATAAATATTCTAAAAATTCACAAAAATAAGTTCAGTATAATACATTGATATACAAACATGTGTGAAAATTTTCAACACACATTTCAAACTTTTTGAACCATTTTGTGACTTACAAATTTTGCCGAAAATCAAAAATTGTATTTTCTAAAACTTAAATTTTCAAATGGAAATCCGATTTTTCAAAACTCATCCAAATACAAAAACATGATATTGAAACAACTTTAAGCATGTTGTATATAGATATACTCCAATATACATGAAAGATATATATCAATGTTTTTGACATTAAATTCGAAAATAAGTTTTGTTAAAATACAAAACTCCAAACACATGAATAGGCATATCAAACTAAGTTTGTATAAATAGTTGAAGTATAGATGTATATAGAACATATCTAATATACATTAAACAATGTAAACTTGCCTTGATACTATCTATTCATGAAAATAAAGATCGGTTAAATCAAAAACTAAAAACCAATAAATATGAAAACTTAAACAAATGTGTGTGTGTGAACTTGATCATATCACACTATCTAGTCTTTACAAATGGATCTAAATAAAAAAACTAAACTATATACCGAAGTCTTCTTGACGAACTCCGTCTTCAAGCCGACTCGATCCAAACCGTGATCCACCGAGCTTGACTCCAACGAGTGCTATATATGACTTTGTCGCTCGGGCTCTTGAATCACCATGTGAAAGCTTCAAAATACCTTTGTTGAAGCTAATTACCTACTAATATCTTGGTTAAGGATCTAAAACTAAACATCACAAGATTATTAGTAAACATAACTACATGAGTTAATCATCATCAAAACTAGAGTGGAAGGCCTCTGGGCCAACAATCTCCCCTTTTTTGATGATGACAAAACTCATGAAGTTATATATGCATGGATTAAAGTAAAGCTTCAAAGAAGCTCCCCCTTAACTCATGCATAACAATAAATAAATAAATATGCAATGAAAGCTCATAAACATGTATGCAATAACAAGGAGATAAACATGCATAAACAAGTATGAAACACATCAAATCCTTTTCTCCTATTTGCAAAACAACACATATAAGCATAAAAATAAATCCTTCTCCCCCTTATGAATAAAGCAAGGAAAAAAACTTATATATATACCAAATATTTCTCTCCCTTTTTGTCAATCATCAACAAAGGGGTAAAAGTGAAAACAAAACATTGTTCTCCCTTTTTGTCAAAAATAAAAATCAACAAAGGGTGAACTCAAACTAATCAATAAAAGATATATGCGATATACATTCATGAAGAGGAAGACGCTAAGTTAACTTCTCTACATATATGCATTATATGAAGAAGGGATGGCAAGCCCTAACTCACATAACACATAATATGCAATGCATAAGAGGAGATGTGAAGCTCCCCCTACGCACGTGTACCGCATAAAGAAGAGTTGTCAGGCTCCTCAATATAAGATACACTTAACAAGAATCTGTATATAGAAGAGATGTTAAGCTCTCCTTGCATATATGCAATACACATCAAAACATTTTTATTATACTCTTATTAAAACAAAATTTTGAATTTTCTCATTAAAACAAATTTTGAGATATCTTAGTAAATCAAATTTTAAGATACCAATTATAAAAAATATTAAAAATTTTGAATTTTTCTTAAATTAAGATATCACAAGATATAGATACTATATGAAATAAAATTATTTGTGATACCAAATAGAAATTGAAACATTTTTGTATCTTGATACCAATGAAAATATGGATACCAATTGAAAAAAAATAGATCAATCGATATCAATTGAAGTATATTGTATAATTTGATATCAATAAAAAAATGCCAATTGAAGAGAATGATTAAGCTTATAAAAAATATTAATTGAGAAATCAATTGAAAAATAAGATCTGAATTAAGCTTAGCATAAACATATGTTGTGCTTTAAAACACGTAAATATCTTAAAAATCAAGTATAAATATATGTATTTGACTGTGCTTGATTTTCAAAACATATATATGTATGGAAAAGACAATACCAAT
This sequence comes from Agave tequilana, assembly GCA_038442645.1. Classification (NCBI taxonomy): domain Eukaryota; kingdom Viridiplantae; phylum Streptophyta; class Magnoliopsida; order Asparagales; family Asparagaceae; genus Agave; species Agave tequilana. The sequence continues at coordinate 79,726 of JAVJIF010010944.1, read as the reverse complement.
AGGAATTGATATTAAGGAAATTATGAAGCATACATATAGAGGAAACAAAATATGAGTATATAAAAAAAATATCAATTGAGATACCAATTGAAATTAACAATGTAAATCAAGTATATAACTCATAGCTACCACCCTTTTTATGCACAAGATAAAAGATTTTCAATAAAGCTTGCATGGCATACTCGCTCATCCGTCCTCCCTTAAAGGGGTAGGTAGGGGTTTTGAAAATAATTTTGAAAATATTTTTGCTGTGAAAACACTACCAAATGAAGAATAAATAACTAGTTAGATTAATTTTTGAAAAACTAGTTAAAGATCCTTCAAAAATATGAAACCAAATCATAAAACATACTAAATACATAAAGTTGTCACTCAAGATCTATAAAGCTTAAAAATAATCATGAAACAAAGTCATGAATAAACAAATAAAGTGTGAGTGTATAAAAATCATGTAATTAGCATTTTTCATGAAAATAGTCAATGAAGCTCAAAAACAAACATGAATATCATTTTATCAAACAATTCATGAAAATTCATTTTTCATATAAAGATGAAAATCATAAAAATTCATTTTTCATCTTAAAAACAACCTTCTAGGTATATGTATGTTTTTATCCAAAACTAATAATATGCATAAATATCCCAAACATGAAAAGAGTCTATGATATGATTTGCATAAAGGCAAGAGACTCAAGAGACATACATGTATATTCATTAGATTTGAATACAAACTACATATACATGAAGTAAAACATGAAAATAGGTAAAACAAGTATAAATGAGAGAATCATCAAAAATAGGTTATACATGTGTATATAGTGAGTACAAATGAACAATGAAGTGCAAATGTATATGAATCAAATGTTGCTCGCTATTTGTACACGGATAAATGAAAGTTTTGACAAAAACTACATCTAAACAAGTATTCACCACATGAAGCACAATCATAAAAACATGAACATGCTAAAAATATCATATATGAAAGAAAGGCATGTAAATAAACTAGGAGTTTTAGAGATAGTTATCAACACATGAACTATACTCCAAATCTCCAAAACATGGTAGTTGTCCCACCAAACCTCTTTGATAGCGGTGCATCAAATGTATGTCCATCAAGTCCATGTGCATTTACCATCAAGGCACCATCTCTCTCACGTTTTGTGAGAGCCTGCACCTACATCAAAAGCACAAGGTGGAGATTTTGGTACCCATTTTCTTTTGGGTACTTGAGGGTTAGCATTGTAAGGAACCCAAACATTCTTTTTATTAGCAAAATTTAAAGAATTTATCTTATCATTTGCACGCATTAGATGTACTAGTATAGCTTAGTTTGATGATTCATGCATTTTAACTTGTATTCTCTATTTTTGTACATGTTTTATTAAAAGTATGTTTAGCTTCATGCATATGTTAATTTTATTTAAAACTTTAGATATACTTGAGTCATTTACTTTTCATGCAAAATTTTTTTATAGACTCATTTGTGTTTAGGGATATGTATGTATATTTTTAGTTTTAGACAAAATTTACATATGCCTTGAAGTTTATATTACTTTGATGAAAATTAAATTTTTATGCTTTTCATGTTTATAAAGGATTTCATTGAGCTTAAATGCCCTATTTTCATGATTTTGTTTATTACTTGACTTTTTACACACTATATTTAGTGTTAACTCATGATTTTTGTTTCATGAGGTTATATGAGTTTTATTTAATATGTGAGTGTCGATGATTGTATGATTTTCATGTTTTCATGGATATATTCATGTTTTATTCCTTACTTGAAGGATTTCACACTATTTTTCAAAATTATCTTAAACTAGTATTTATTCTTCAATTGGTAGTGATTTTCAAACATGTTAAATTATTTCATATCATATTTTTAAAAATTCCTACCAACCAAAGGGCAGTTGGATGGGCGACCATGCCTTGAATATCCTTATTTAATATTTTTTAAACTTGTGCATGAAAAGGGTGGTAGGTATGAGTTATAACACTTGATCCTCTTTATTTTTTCAATTGGTATCACAACTGATATTTCATATGTTTGTATATTCATGTATGTTTTCTATATATGTATGCCTCATATTTCAATTAGTATATCTATACATATATATGTTTTGATTGTGTTTATAATATCTTTATATTGTTAAAGCATAAATTATGTTTATACTAAGTCTGACTAATTTTTAATGTTAATTGTTATCAATATGAGCTTATGCATTATTTTCAATTGGTATTTCAATTGCTAATTTTTTCAATTGGTATCAAAATATACTTCGTATTTACTTTTTAATTTGTATCAAAAATTTACAAGATATTTCATTAGTATCAAAAACTATCTATGTTTCATTTTTAATTGGTATCAATATTTATTATTGGTAACTATATTTTCAATTGATATCTATTTTTTTAATTGGTATCTAAATTTTTTTTCAATTGGTATAATCTATTGGTATTTTAAAATTTTTTTAAGTGGTACAACTTTTATTTGTCAACTAAAATTGATTTGATTAGTATCAAAATTTATTTTGCTGACTTCAAGAAAATTCAAAAATTTGTCTTAAAAGTGATGTCAAAATATTTTGATATGTATTGCTTATATGTAAGGAAAGCTTAACATCTCCTCTAGTGTATCTCACATTGAGAAGTTTGACCTCTCTTCTTTATGTGATACACATGTGTAGGGGGAGCTTCATATCTCCACTTATACATTGTATATTATGCTTTATGTGGTTAGGATCTAGTCATCTCTTTTCAAATAAATGCATGCATGCAGGGGGAGTTAATTTTACGTCTCTCCTCTTCGTGAATGTTATATCACATATATAATTTTTTTGTTGATTTATTTTTGCCCCTTTGTTGATGATTTGACAAAATGGGGGAGAAATATTTGGAGAGTTTATATATGCATGTTTACATTTGTTGTTGTTTATACATATATGTCAAAAAGGGAGAGAAGTATTTTGTTTTGTTTATACACTTTATTGGATATCTTTATTGTTTATGCTATGCACGAGTTAAGGGGGAGCTTTTATGAAGCTTATCTTTAATCTATGCATATATAACTCCATGAGTTTTTATCATCATCAAAAAGGGGGAGATTGTTGGCCCAAAGGCCCATAGCTCTAGTTTTGATGATGGTTAATTCATGTAGTTATACTACTAATGATCTTGTATTTAATTAGTCTCAAATATTTGATCAAGATCCTAGTAAGTGATTAGCTTCAACAAAGAAGTTTTGGGAGCTAACACGTGTTGATTCAAGAGCTCGCGCGTTAAGATCGCATCTAGCACTCGGCTGAAGTCAAGCTCTTTGGATCAAGTTAGTTTAGAGACAAGAAGACTTCGGTTTGTGTTCAATTTATATTTAGATCTTGTGTAAAGATAGATAGTGTTGATATGCTCAAATTCACACATACACACAAGTTTAAAGTTTAATTTTTTTTAACCGATTTTGAATTTCATATCAAAAACATAGATATATATCTTATATGTATATTGGATTCTATAAATATATAATATGCTTCAAATTTGTTTCAATATCATGTTTTTGTATTTATACAAGTTTTGGAGAAAACGGTTTTTCATTTTAAAAAGCTAAGTTTTGAGAAATAAGGATTTTGTATTTAAGCCTAATTTCAATATCACAAAAATAGTTCAAATAGTTTGTAATATGTGTTGATTATTGATCACACATGTTTGGTATTCAAAAATCTTATAAGAACTTATTTTTGTGGAATTTATGTGAATTTATGGGATTTTATTGAAAATAAAAAGACCAAGTTTTTATCCCATAAAAATGTGACCCGACCTTCTGCCGGCCGATGTGCACAAAACGTGCACGGCCATTTTTGCTAGTGGGCCGGTCGACCAGGCGGTCGACGTCCAGAGAGCTTTGCTCTCTAGATCTGGCCCCGGTTGACCGGCCAGAGAGCTCTGCTCTCTGGTTCTGGCCCTGGTCGACCGCACAATAGACCAATATATCAAAGCCTGGGATCGGTCGACCGGGCGGTCGACCGGCAGGCTGCAACGATCATAAATTTGACCGTTGCCCGGTCGACCGGCAGCAGACTTTTCTGCTGACTTTATCCCAACGGCTAATTTTGGGAATGGGTTATAAATACCCAGCCCTTTGGGTTGTTTTAAAGAATTTCAAGAGCAAAATTTTCCATCTTTACAAGTGTTTTAGCAACAAGTTTTCAAAGAGCTTTTGGGTTAAAAAGATTTATCTTTATTTATTTTCAAGGGTTGGAAAAATCAAAGAAAAATAGAGTATTTGGGATATTGATTTTGATCTTCATTTCTATCTTTATCTAGCATTTTTCTCAAGTATTTTACTTTGTGTTTTGATTTTTAAGCACCTTGTATTCTCACACTTGAGCTATCATTTCTATCCTATCTATAGAATCTTATTTTTGTGGGAAAATTAGTTTGTGGTTTATTAAGACCACCAAGAGTTGTAAATCTTTCCTTTGCTTTGTGCCTATCCCTCTAAGTGTAGAGGAGATTATGCTTTGGGTTTGTTGTTATCCCTCTTATGTAGAGGTGATTGCGAAAGAGTTTTGAGTTTGTTGGTATCCCTCTAAGTGTAGAGGTGATTGTGGTGGAGTTTTGGCTTAGTGCCTTATCCCTCTTGTGTGAGATGATTGTTGTTTGGCTTAGTGTCCATCCCTCTAAGTGTAGAGGTGATTCTTGTTATTTCTAACCTCTTGTGTAGAGGTTGTTTTGTTGGAGAGAGGAGTTGAGTACTCCTAGTTTGTATTTGCCAAATCCTTAGTGGAGGTTCCCTGTGTGGGAGGTCCTATGAGGACATAGTAAAAATGTTGGCCCAAGGTTACAATCAACCCATGTTTAGTGTATTTTGATGATTACAAAACATATTAGTTATTGGTACTAATATAAATTGTTGTTTAAGTGTTTTTCAGGTTTATATATTAAAGAGATGGATTCTTCCCTAAAGGAAGGTACATTGGACTCAAGACAAGTCAAATTGGGCTCAAAGTGCAATATTGAAGATCAAGAGAAGATAGCTCAAGTTGAAGTCTTGAAGACCATTGTAGTTTGTAAGTGTAGTTTTGTAAAGATAGAATATGTGAAATTTGGCTCTAGGATTTGCACACACATTGTTTTATATGTTTCTATGTTTTCAAAATATTTATTTCTAGGTTTATGCCTTAGTTTATACATACATGTACCCAAAGCTTTACATCTTCAAAAACTTGTTTAAATACATGTATATAAACTATTTTCAGCATAAAACTTAGCTTCAGATTTTTAAAGATTTTATACAAAATTTTCTATCTTAAAATCTGCCCAGAAAAACAGTTTTCCAGGCAGACCGTCGACTGGCCCAGTCGACCGGCTGCTGTGTCCGGACATGCACAAGTTGTGCATGTCTGTCGGTCGACCGGACCAACAGACGGTCGACCGAAATTAGACGTTTGCTCTCTGTATCCTTCCGGTCGACTGGGTCGGTCGACCGGTAGAAGGAAACTGTGTTTCCTTTCTTGAGATCGGTCGACCGGCAGTCGACCGGAGCCATAACGGCTCTTTTGCCAGCAGGGTCCCGGTCGACCGGCAGTCGACCGGTAGGCCTGCAACACCTCCAACGGCTCTTTCCTCTTTGGGCTGTTCTGAAAAACTGTTTTATTTTCTGTTTTAACAGACTTTTTAGAGGGTTGTTGGGGTGCTTTTGCAGGTGATATTAGCTGGAAAAATCAGAGTTTTTAACCTATTCTCTCCCTATAAATAGTGGGAAATAGGCCTTAGTTATTTACCAAGAAAAATACAAGTTTTCATAGTTTTCAAGAGAAAGAGAAAAATAGTTTAAAACTTTCATTTCCATTCTTTCAAATTGGTTTTCAGTTGTTGTTTGATCTCTAATATCACTCTACAACTGAAGCTTTTCTCACCACACTTCATAGTGCCAAAAATTTCATATTCTTTCTATAGGTGAAGTTGTAAAAGTGTGAGAGTGTTTGTAAAAGAGAAAGAGTGTTGTGGTCTAGTTGAGATCACAAATTTGTAATCCTTTGTTCTTGTGGAGACAAGTTCCTAGGGGAATTTCTTTGTAAGGTGAAGCTACGGGCTTGAGGTCTTTGGAGGCCTAAATTGTACGGGATCCTAAGGGGATAGTGGAAACCCTTCACGGAGGTGAAGGCGGGGACTAGAGCTACGGCTCGAACCTCGAAACAAATCACTTTGTTTGCGATTGCTTTTGTGTCATCTTGTCTAATTCTCTCTTGCTTTACTTGCTTTCAATTTATTGCTTGAGAACTAACATTTTATTTGTGCAATCCTTGCTTGTTTACTTTTCTTGCTATATTACTTGTGCACATTTCATCATCGCATTTCATACTTGGAATTGTTCGATCACACCTCAATACAACACGATTGCATTGCGCACCTCTAACCCATTTAAGGGGAATTGGGAGGAAGGAGTTCAGAACCTCGCAAGGGGTATTCGGCTCTTAGTCGTGTTTTGAGAGATCGTTGCATCACTCACTTAAGTAAATTTTAAAAAGAGCATTAGATTAGCAATTACACCTATTCACCCCCCCTCTAGGTGTATTTCAATTGGTATCAGAGCTTGGACTCTAGGATTTGGCTTAACAACCTAGAGAGATCCTCATATTGCTAATCAATTCATTCATTTCCACATAGTAAACATGGCCGATGGTATTAAGACACCCCCTAAGTTTGATGGACTTAACTTTCCATATGAAGGTTAAGATGACCGTTTTCTTGCAATCTCTAGTAGCCGAGTTGCAAAGGCCGTGACTAAGTCTTTAGTGTACCCCCGGTGATGAATCTACTTGGTCCGAAATTGAGACCAAGGAGTTTGATGCCAATGCTAGGGCTCATTATGCACTCCTACAAGCCCTCAATGATGATGACATAGCTAGAGTCATCCATTGCAAATCCGCCTATGAGATTTGGACCCATTTGCTAGTAACACATGAGGGGACATCACAAGTGAAGAGGGCCAAGATAGACCTTCTTCGGTCCCAATATGAAATTTTAGCATGCAAGAGAATGAAACCATAGATGATATGGTTACTAAGTTTACAAAGATTACTAATGGTCTTGCTTCTCTAGGTGAAGAAATCAACAATGATCAAAGGGTGAGAAAGATCATCCGGGCTCTTCCTCCATCATGGGAAGTGAAAGCTACAACATTGAAGGAACTCAATGACAAAGATGAGATTGAGCTCATTGGACTCATTGGGAACTTGAAGACCCATGAGATGGAGAGGAAGGCAAGGGAGGACATGGCACCCTCCAAAAAGAAGACCATTGCCTTCAAAAGTCATGCTACTTACTCCGACGAAGATGACGAAGAAGAAGATGACGAGGAGCTCTCACTTCTAGTCAAAAACGTCCGGAGGATGTACAACAAGGCAAAGTTCCAAGGACGGAGGAGATGGCAAGGAGGCAAGGAAGAAAGGAAGATCATTTGCTTTAATTGCCAAAAGCCGGGACACATTGTAGCGGAGTGTCCGGACCAAGTGAAGCCATCTTCATCCAAGAAGCCATACAAGAAGAAGGCTATGAAAGCAACATGGGATAACGAAAGTGAATCCGAGGAGGAGATCGACACCGCCAATATGTGCTTCATGGCAAATGAGAGCACAAGCAAGGTAACCCCCTCAACTCTTCTTGATGATGATTTATCCATGGATGAGCTAGGAGAAGCTTTTATGAACTTTCTAGTATTATGATTTCTTAAAGAAGAAATATTTAAAAATGAAAAAGGATAATGAATCTCTTAATATTCAAATTGTAAATCTTTCTAAAGAAAATAATGATTTACATTCTTCTTTAGTTTCCACTAAAAATGATTTTGAAAAATATAAGATTGCTTGTAAAGGAAAGACCCCATTTGTAGACTCTAATGAGATTGCCATGCTTAAGGAAAGATTAGACTCATTAGATGTTGTTTTGAAAAAGTGTAGTGAATTTGATAAGAAGAAGATGGAGAATATGTTTCCTAAGAAACAAGCTCCTAAGAAAAATATTCATCATGCTCATGCTCATGCTCATGTACATGCTACACAACCTATGCATCATGGTAAACCCCCAAAGCATGCTCACACTTCACATACACACCATGCATTCATGTATAGAAAAGTGTACTCATGTTCACATTGTGGACGGAAAGGACACTTAGCTAATTTTGTGTTATGATAGACTAAGTGCATCACATCATAATGTTTGGGTTCGTAACACTAACTTTCAAGGACCCAGAAAGTTTTGGTACCAAAATCAACTATTATTTTAAATGATGTAGGTACTTTCCAAAGCCCAACGACGTAGAGGTTTGTGGTATCTTGATAGCGGTTGCTCAAGGCACATGACTTGGGACATCAACAACTTTGCAACCCTATCAAGATATCATGAAGGTGGCACCGTCACCTTCGGAGATGACGCCAAGGGTAAAATCATCGGTATTGGTAATGTAAAACTTGGCACCTCTCCTTTAATTGAAAATGTGGTTTTAGTTGATGGCCTCAAGCATAATCTCTTGAGTGTTAGTCAACTTTGTGATAAGGTTTTGATGTTGTTTTTGATAATGTTTCTTGTAAAGTGATTGATAGAACTTCTAATGTTTGTGTATTTTCCGGTTTTCGTGAAAGCAATGTTTATATGATTGATATGTTAAATATGTCTTGTAATATAACATGTTTAAAAGCCCTCGATGACGACTCTTGGTTGTGGCATAGGAGATTAGGTCACGTTTCATTTGACCATATTTCTAGGCTTAACTCTAAGGAAATGGTGAAGGGTATTCCTTCATTGAACTTTGAAAAGGACCGAGTTTGTGACGCATGTCAATTTGGGAAACAAACTAAGTCCTCATTCAAATCAATTAAGGATATCATGTCATCACGTCCATTAGAGCTAATCCACATGGACTTATTTGGCCCAACTCAAACCAAAAGTTTAAGTGGGAGTAGATTTGCTTATGTTTTAGTAGATGATTTTTCGCGTTTTACTTGGTTTATTTTCTTGAACATAAAAGTCAAACCTTTTCACATTTTCAAGCCTTTAAGAAAAGAGTTGAAAAGGAAAATGGCTCCTCAATAATTAAAATAAGAAGTGATAGAGGAGGTGAGTTCATTAACCTTCCCTTTACCACTTTTTGTGAGGAACATGGAATAAAACATGAACTTTCTTGTCCTAGAACTCCACAACAAAATGGAGTAGTTGAGCGGAAAAATCGTACTTTACAAGAGATGGCTAGGACAATGTTAAATGAATATGGTCTACCACATTATTTGTGGGCCGAGGCCGTTCATACTTCATGTTACATTGCAAATCGTGTTTTCCTATGTAAAAATACTACTAAGACTTCTTATGAGATGTATTTTTCTAGAAAACCTAATGTTTCTTATTTCAAAGTGTTTGGTTGCAAATGTTTTGTTTTAAATACAAATATTAATTTGGGAAAATTTGATGCTAGATCATATGAGGCTATTTTTGTAGGTTACTCAAATACTAGTAAGGCTTATAGAGTCTTCAATAGGTCAACTTTGACTATTGAGGAATCTATTCATGTTAAATTTGAGGAATCTAACAAGTTTGTTAAGAATTGTGTAGAAATTGATGCTTTAGATGAAGGCTTGGAGAAAGTGACCTTGGAGGATGCTTCTACCATGGGAGACAAGCCAAAGGATGGTGATGGAAGTGAAGCCAAAGTGGAAGAGGCTCAAGGAAATAAACATCAAGCAAATGAAGAGGAGCCCTCTCAACCACTACCAAAGGATTGGAGATTCAATCCTCATCATCCCAAGGACCTCGTCATAGGTGAAGTATCAAAAGGGGTAAACCACTCGCTCTAAGATTCAAGATTTTTGTGGTAATTTTGCTTTTATTTCACACATAGAACCTAAAAATGTCCTCGAGGCCGAGGCCGATTCATATTGGTTGCTTGCAATGCAAGAGGAGCTCAATCAATTTGAGCGCAATCAAGTTTGGCACCTTGTTCCTAGGCCCCAAGATAGACCAACTATTGGCACTAAATGGATCTTTAAGAACAAGTTGGATGAATCGGGTAATGTAGTTAGAAACAAGGCTAGGTTAGTTGCCCAAGGTTACACTCAAATCGAGGGAATCGATTTTGAAGAACCTTTGCACCCGTAGCACGGCTCGAAGCCATACGGATGACCTTAGCATATGCCTCATTTAAGATTTTAAGCTATTTCAAATGGATGTAAAGAGTGCTTTTCTTAATGGTTATATTGATGAGGAGGTGTATGTTGAACAACCCCCCGGGTTTGTTGATCCTACACACCCTAATTATGTTTATAAATTAGATAAAGCACTATATGGTTTAAAACAAGCCCCTAGGGCTTGGTATGAAAGATTGTCTTCATTTTTGATTTCAAATGATTTTAAGAAAGGAAAAGTTGATAAACATTATTCACCAAACATATAGATCTAGATATCCTCATAGTTCAAATTTATGTTGATGACATTATTTTTGGATCTACTAATGTTTCACTTTGCAAGAATTTGAATCATGCATGAAAAAGGAATTTGAGATGTCTATGATGGGGGAGCTCAACTTCTTCCTTGGACTTCAAATCAAGCAACGTATGATGGGACATTCATCAACCAAGCCAAGTACACCAAAGAACTCATCAAGAGGTTCGGGCTTGAAGGATCCAAAGTAGCAAAGACTCCCATGGCAACCACTACGAAACTTGACAAGGACGAACAAGGTAAGGAAGTAGACATCAAATTATTTCGTAGTATGATTGGTAGTTTACTCTATCTTACGGCTAGTAGGCCGGATATAATGTTTTCGTATGTTTATGTGCACGTTTTCAATCATGTCCTAAGGAATCACACTTAATAGCGGTAAAACGCATAATTAGGTATCTTAAGGGCACAATTGATTTAGGTTTGTGGTATCCGAAAACTAACCAATTTACCATGACTAGTTATTCGGATGCCGACTATGCCGGTTGTAGGGTAGATAGGAAGAGCACAAGTGGCACTTGCCAATTCTTGGGCAATTGTCTTGTGTCTGGTCTTCCAAAAAGCAAAATAGTGTAGCCCTTTCAACCGCCGAGGCGGAGTATGTAGCAGCCGGAGCTTGTTGTGCACAAGTACTTTGGATGAAACATACTCTTCTCGATTTTGATTTACATTTTGATCATGTTAAGATCTATTGTGATAATACTAGTGCTATTCACATGACCAAAAATGCTAATCAACATAGTAAAACCAAACATATAGACATTAGATATCATTTTCTTAGAGATCACTTTGAAAAAGGTGACATAGATATTGATTTTGTTTCCACCGATTTTCAACTTGCGGATATTTTCACAAAACCTTTAGATTATGCAAGATTTTCATTTATTTGTGGTGAATTGAATGTATGTAAGATTGATACTTAAAATATCTTAGTTTGTTTTGTTTTTGGTTTCTAATATGTTTGTTTTGTTTTGTCTTAAATTTTTTTTAACCCTTTTGATGTATGACAAAAAGGGGAGAAATATAAATATATATTAGTTTTGGGAGAATATATGGAGAAAAATATGTGGTTTGTTTTAAATTTTGTTATTCCTTATGATAGTTTATTTTTTTTTTTTGGTGATGATATTTTTTCAATGCTTTATGTATGTTTACATAATGTTCATATTCATGTTAAATACATAGCATTGTTTAAGGGGGAGCTTTCCAAGCTCTTTCTTCTTTTATTTGTTTAATAACTCATATGTTTTGTCATCATCAAAAAGGGGGAGATTGTTGGCCCAAGGTTACAATCAACCCATGTTTAGTGTATTTTGATGATTACAAAACATATTAGTTATTGGTACTAATATAAATTGTTGTTTAAGTGTGTTTCAGTTTTATATATTAAAGAGATGGATTCTTCCCTAAAGGAAGGTACATTGGACTCAAGACAAGTCAAATTGGGCTCAAAGTGCAATATTGAAGATCAAGAGAAGATAGCTCAAGTTGAAGTCTTGAAGACCATTGTAGTTTGTAAGTGTAGTTTTGTAAAGATAGAATATGTGAAATTTGGCTCTAGGATTTGCACACACATTTGTTTTATATGTTTCTATGTTTTCAAAATATTTATTTCTAGGTTTATGCCTAGTTTATACATACATGTACCCAAAGCTTTACATCTTCAAAAACTTGTTTAAATACATGTATATAAACTATTTTCAGCATAAAACTTAGCTTTAGATTTTTAAAGATTTTATACAAATTTTCTATCTTAAAATCTGCCCAGAAAAACAGTTTTCCAGGCAGACCGGTCGACCGGCCCAGTCGACCGGCTGCTGTGTCCGGACATGCACAAGTTGTGCATGTCTGTCGGTCGACCGGACCAACAGACCGGTCGACCGAAATTAGACGTTTGCTCTCTGTATCCTTCCGGTCGACTGGGTCGGTCGACCGGTAGAAGGAAACTGTGTTTCCTTTCTTGAGATCGGTCGACCGGCAGTCGACCGGAGCCATAACGGCTCTTTTGCCAGCAGGGTCCCGGTCGACCGGCAGTCGACCGGTAGGCCTGCAACACCTCCAACGGCTCTTTCCTCTTTGGGCTGTTCTGAAAAACTGTTTTATTTTCTGTTTTAACAGACTTTTTAGAGGGTTGTTGGGGTGCTTTTGCAGGTGATATTAGCTGGAAAAATCAGAGTTTTTTAACCTATTCTCTCCCTATAAATAGTGGGAAATAGGCCTTAGTTATTTACCAAGAAAAATACAAGTTTTCATAGTTTTCAAGAGAAAGAGAAAAATAGTTTAAAGCTTTCATTTCCATTCTTTCAAATTGGTTTTTCAGTTGTTGTTTGATCTCTAATATCACTCTACAACTGAAGCTTTTCTCACCACACTTCATAGTGTCAAAAATTTCATATTCTTTCTATAGGTGAAGTTGTAAAAGTGTGAGAGTGTTTGTAAAAGAGAAAGAGTGTTGTGGTCTAGTTGAGATCACAAATTTGTAATCCTTTGTTCTTGTGGAGACAAGTTCCTAAGGGGAATTTCTTTGTAAGGTGAAGCTACGGGCTTGAGGTCTTTGGAGGCCTAAATTGTACGGGATCCTAAGGGGATAGTGGAAACCCTTCACGGAGGTGAAGGCGGGGACTAGAGCTACGGGCTCGAACCTCGAAACAAATCACTTTGTTTGCGATTGCTTTTGTGTCATCTTGTCTAATTCTCTCTTGCTTTACTTGCTTTCAATTTATTGCTTGAGAACTAACATTTTATTTGTGCAATCCTTGCTTGTTTACTTTTCTTGCTATATTACTTGTGCACATTTCATCATCGCATTTCATACTTGGAATTGTTCGATCACACCTCAATACAACACGATTGCATTGCGCACCTCTAACCCATTTAAGGGGAATTGGGAGGAAGGAGTTCAGAACCTCGCAAGGGGTATTCGGCTCTTAGTCGTGTTTTGAGAGATCGTTGCATCACTCACTTAAGTAAATTTTAAAAAGAGCATTAGATTAGCAATTACACCTATTCACCCCCCCCTCTAGGTGTATTTCAAAAAATCCTTCTGTGTGAAGGAGGGAACATAAAGTAGTGGCTCGAATCTTGAAATATTTCTCAGTGTTTGCGATTGATCCACTATTTCTAAACACTCTTTTATACCTTGCATTGTTTTATATTGTTTATATCATACATATATGCAATCAAGAGGAGTTGGTCTAGAGCCCTTCACCGAAAATTTGGTTACACTATTTGGTTACACATAGTATGTTGCATTTAGTTTTTAATTCTGCATCATTTGTCATTAGATTAGCCATACACCTATTCACCCCCCCCTCTAGGTATTTTTCATAGAGAAGTTAATGTCTTCAACCCAGGAAAGCAACCCCGCAATGTAGAGGATCAAACATTTGAAGTCAACTTCATTGAGAACATAACAAGTAAACATAGAGAAGAATTGGAGTTAGAAACTGAGAGTGAATTTGAATTGGAGTCTATGAATTTTGACCTTGATCAGATCGTCTAGTCTGCTGTGAATTGGATGTCAAGTCCGATTTCACCAAATCTGGAGTCAACAAACTTGACTCCTCCTTTCATTGAGTCTTCCCCTTCTTTAGAATTGAAAGTATTGCCTAAGCATCTCAAGTACGTCTATCTAGACTAACAGAGACTCTTCCAGTCATTAATGTGTCCCATCAACTGACAGGCAAGAATAAAACCTCATGTCAGTTTTTAGGAACAATAGAGAAGCCATTTGATGGATCATGACTAATATCAAGGGGTGAGTCCAGCCATCGTTCACATTAATCTTAATGAAGAGGTGACACCTAAGAGAGACCTGCAACGTAGGTTAAACCCTATAATCTGAGAGGTTATTTGTGCTGAAAATTTTAAACTCCTAGATAATAGGATCATTTATTCCATTTCTGATAGCCAATGGGTCAGCCTTGTCCATGTGGTTCTGAAGAAATTCGGGTTTATTGTGGAGTTGGTCCAAACTCGACTCCCCACAAAGGTTCGAGTTTGCATTGATTATAGGAAACTGAATGCAGCCACTCATAGGGACCACTTCCCTCTTCTTTCATTAATCAAATGCTAGAATGATTAGCTAGCCACGAGTATTAATGTTTCTTAGATGGTTACTTGGGGTACAATCAAATTCTTATAGCTCCGGAGGATCTAAATAAGACGAAGTTTACATGTCCATTTGGTACCTTTGCCTATTGATGAATGCCATTCGGTTTGTGCAGTGCTTCTATAATGTTTCAACGTTGCATGTTGAGTCTATTTTCTAACATGGTGGAACAATTTTTAAAAATCTTCATGGATGATTTCTACATTTATGAAGATTCATTCGATCAATATCTTCACCACTAGACCTTGTCCTCCAACGTTGTGTCGAAAAAAGTTTGACACTCAATTGGGAGAAATTCCACTTCATGGTTAAACATGGAGTTGTCTTGGGACATTAAATCTCAAGTAAAGGCATTGAAGTGGTTAGATACAAATTTGATGTCATAGCGAAGCTTCCCATGCCCAAATGCGTGAAGGATATTTGATCCTTCTTAGAACACGCCGGTTTCTATCAAAGGTTTATCAAGAATTTTAGCAAGATTGGTAGACCCTTGACTAATCTTTTAGCTAAAGGTCTTTCATCTTTAATATAGAATTCATAAATTCTTGAGAAAAGCTTAAGGAAGAGCTGATTTCTGCACAAATCATTTCAGCCCAGATTAGTCAAAGCCGTTTGAGATCATGTGTGACGCTTTTGATTTTGCCATAGCGTTATTTTAGGACAACGTATTGATGACAAGCAACATGTGATTTATTACTCAAGTAGGACTCTCAATGATGCACAACTGAACTGCACTACAACTGAGAAGGAATGCTTGACGGTAGTATTTGCATTAGAGAAATTCCGTCCCTATCTACTTGGGTCAAAAATAATAATTTTCACCGATCATTCTACACTCAAGTACCTCATGCTTAAGAAGGATGTCAAGGCGTGACTTATTCGTTGGATCCTTCTTCAAGAATTTGATCTCGAAATTCGAGTCAAAAGGGGTGTAGAAAATGTTATCGCCGAACATCTCTCTGCATACCAAACGCCCCTCACAACGAATTGCCTATTGATGATGATTTTTCTGATGAACAACTCTTAGTTGCCTTTAAGGAACCTTGATTTGTTGACATAGTGAATTACTTAGT
Organism: Agave tequilana; assembly: GCA_038442645.1. Classification (NCBI taxonomy): domain Eukaryota; kingdom Viridiplantae; phylum Streptophyta; class Magnoliopsida; order Asparagales; family Asparagaceae; genus Agave; species Agave tequilana. Next base: position 64,054 of record JAVJIF010010944.1, on the reverse strand, counting down.
CATAAATCAAACTTCATCACATTTGATCTAAAAAAGATATATGTCGGTTCTTATCTCAAGTCTGGTATTTCTTCTGGGAGGAACCATGTCTTTTTAAGTACTATTCTGACCAAATCATTCAGAGATGTATAAAACAAGAGTGTTCTTTTCTTCTATCACGACCTTGCATGCAGTGGACATTTTGGTCCCCGTAAAACTGCTGAAAAAGTTCTACAAAGTGGGTTTTATTGGCCCACTTTGTTCAAAGATGCCTTTGATTTTTTCAAGATGTGCCCTAGATGCCAAATGGGGAAGGATCTTGAAGCGAAACATGATGCCCCTCAACCCAATTCTAGAAATAGAACTCTTTGATGTTTGGGGCATCGACTTTATGGGTCATTTTCCTAGATCATTTGGAAACCAATACATATTGGTCGTTGTGGATTATGTGTCCAAGTGGGTAGAAGTCATTCCAAGCAGGACTAATGATAACAAAGTTGTCATCAAGTTTTTAAAAGAGAACATCTTCTCACGCTTCGGTATCCCTCGTGCTATCATTAGTGATAATGGTACTCACTTTTGTAATTGATCTTTTGAAGCTATCATGCGAAAGTATACCATAACACATAAACTGTCCACAACCTATCATCCTCAAACCAGTGGACAGGTTGAGGTCTCTGATAGACAAATTAAATATTTTAGAGAAGACTGTGAGTCAAAACCAGAAAGATTGGTTCACCAAACTTTTAGATGCCTTATGGGCCTACAAGACCACTTTCAAAATGATTCTAGGGATGTTTCCATATAGGTTAGTCTTTGAAAAGGCCTGTAACTTACCTGTTAAATTAGAATATCGAGCCTTATAGGGAATTAAGCAATTGAACTTTGATATAGACAGGGTCGGTGACCTTTGAAAATTGTAAATTTTCAAACTTGAGAAATTGAGAAATGAGGCCTACAAAAATGCTAAAATCATGAAAAGTAGGGTTAAGGCTTTTCATGATAAGTTTATCATGAAAAAAACTTTTGTCCCGAACAAAAAGTCTTACTCTATAATTCTAGGCTTCATCTTTTTCCAAGGAAATTAAAATCTAGATGGATTGGACCATTCTTTGTGAAAATCGTGTTTTCACATGATGCTGTAGAGATCTATAACCCCAAGAACGGGAATGACTTTAAAGCAAATGGTCAACGCCTAAAACCTTTCTTGAAATTAGTGCCGGTAAATGAAGCAGTTATGAGTCTATTCAACCCATTGTATCAGTAACTTCACCTCTTTTTCATTTCATTTCACGCATCTATACATTTCTTTCATATATTATGAATCATATGTGAGATAGGTATGGAGAGGGATCTAACATAACAAAGGTTTTCTTTTAATATAAAATATATATAATTTTCCTTCTAAAAAAACTTTTTGAAAATAGAAACAGTATTTTGACTTATTTTTTGTGAGAAATTAAGTTAATTTTAAGGAATAGGAGAATTATAATTGGGATTTCTTATACTTGGTCAAAATAAAATTATTTGTTTAATTTCTAGGTATAGAAAGAAAATTTGAAAAAATAATCTAGTCTTGATTTTTACCTTGATAAAATATGCATACTTTATACACTTACACACATAGGATTCTAAAATAAAGATTCTTATGCCTTATAAATAAAAGGAAATATATATATATTATTTAATAAAAATTCTCGGATTAAACTAGGTATTTGTGACTAATAAAGTATAAGTATTCACGCCTAAAATCTATCCATATTACAAAAAACCCTTAATTTTGTAACCTGGTTTGATCGAGTCCTTAAAGTCCTTGGGGTGTTTTCTCACCCAGTGCTCATCCGGTTTGGGTGTCACCGATTAAAGGCTCGTTACATAGGCAGATTAGAAAGCCTAATAGAATTAAGGATATTACCACCAAAAATATGAAAAATAAGGCATAAGAGTTAGAGTTGAAAAATCCCAAGTCAAAATTTCACGGTCACAAAGGTGCATATAACTTAAGGTAAAATAATTGACTAGATGGTAAATACAGTTTGATTTCTTACCTTAATTGATAATAAGTTTTTAAAGAGAGACTAAGTTTAGAAATGAAAAGATCAATTTTCCTATAACTTATGAAATGTTTAATTCTTAAAATTATATTTCAAATATTTTTCTCTTTCAAAATGTCTTTTTGAAAATACTAACACTTTGTTTTCATTTTCTTATGGATTTTATAGGTGTAACCTACTGAAAACCCTCATGAGACAAAACTCATTCATTAGGGGTAACTTAGAGGTTTAACGGCTCGTTGCACATGCTCAGTGCAATCGTGTGACCTGCGAAAGTGGTCTAATAATGTTTTTAGGCTTAGTTTTGCTGTTTTGCTCGAGGACGAGCCAAAAAAGGTGTTGGGGTGTGATCAGTCGCTGATACTGCATACTTATTGTCACATTCTCAAATTTATTATTTAATAAACTCTATTTTTAATCCTATTTATTGTCGAAATGTGTGTAGGCCTTTACTAAAGGAGATGGAGAAAAAAACAAACCCAATAGCCCAATTAAATTCAGAATTAAATACAATCAAGGATCAGGGCAAATGTTCAGCTGAAGATTGGAGCAAATCAGAGAGGATAACATCAAATAAAAGCAGTTAAATCAGATTTATATGAATCCAAATTGGTTAGCTTGAGGATTATCAAGGATAACGTCAAATACGGAGTCCGAACAGAGAATTCAAGGGGATAATACAAGACAACAAACAAATATACTCAGTCCAAGAGAGCTTCGCATGACGCTCTGCGCGAGCAAGATTAGCTCCGCCGCAAGCTTTTCCTGGTCAATTAATTTACCGTTTCAATGCTCTTTACCTGGCATTAGTGGGGGTAGCCCCACTACTTTTGTATGGTTAATGCCACTTTAATTGGGCGGCTACACCTGTCCACTTCATCCCACATTACGTGAAGACTTCGGGGATAGCACAAGCCTAGTAGCTTCGCCTGAAGCTCGCAAATAACTTCGCTGTGAGGCTATTCTGAGCCTCGCGTGAAGCAAGCATCCTGCTTCAGCCTTGCTGATTTTTAGGGGCACTTGCTCCCCTTGCTTGGCTATAAAAAGCCCATTTGAGAATGAACTCGGGGCAAGGAGTTTTTAGCTGGAATTTTGGCTATTAGTTGAACTTTTGGATCTTGAGAAATTCTATTCTCAATCCTAAGAGATTACTCTTTAACTCTTGTGCTTCCTCCGAGTTACAGAGACTCAAGTCTCTATTCAGGGTGCAAATTCCCTAGACCTTCCACTCTGAAGCGGATTTCTAGAATCAGGCGAGAAGAAAATTCTCAAGCAGTAGCATTCGAAGATCGACCGCTCGCATTGTCAATAGAACGAAGTGGTAACGCGCTGACCAAAGTTCTACTGGCACACTTTTCCAGAAATCTCAGTAGAAGATTCTGTAACTTTTCCTTTCAATTACTTCTAATTTTCTATGACAATTTTGTAAGTTTTCCTCTCTGCATCTTTCCATGGAAAACACATACCTAGATCTTTAGTTAATAATAAAGGCAGAAGATCTATCATCAGCACCAAAGCATAAAACCCCACAATCCCAGTCATCATGATATAAGGATTCGAATTGACTCTTGATGTGTCCAGAGAATAGCTAGTAGTAAAACATATGCACTCCCCATTAATCCCGAAGATGCACAATGAATGCAAAGATATATCGAACGATTCTATGCATGAGGTACTAAATATGAAGACAAAAAGACTTCTCTCAATCGACTGTGTTTCCCCACTTCTCCTCTACATGAAAAGTGTATAACTGTAAGGGGCATCTCTAGTAGTCAAAATTTGATCCGCGTCAGGATGATGATATATGTCCAAGCTACTAAGTATTTCCCCTGAAAAATCCATAACTCCTAGAGTCATCCCGGAGCCTATGCCACTCCTGACGCTCCTGTAGCTACCCTCCGTCCTGAAGATATTCCCGATTCAGATTCATCTATTGCCACTCCGTAGACCTTACCACTCTGGAATCTTCCACATTATGAAGTCTCTAACTCCGAGTCAGAAACTTCAAACAACAGTCAACCGAGATCTCCGTCTACCATTACGTCGCTCCATCCTCCCCACATTCAAAACGTGTAACGCCTCTTTAAGTGCGGACAATTATGAATAGTGGCAGATTTCTGGACTTGTAATCAAACCACAAGCGCCATTAATCACAGTTGTTATAACAAATCTAGCACGTGCAGATTGTGCAATTACAACGATCCATCAATTCCGCCTCCACGCCAGCTTCCACGCCAGGTATATATGATCCTTCTTATCCTCGGAGAAGGGGATCACTTTTCTAATCCTCAAAACATGCACACACGCACCACCACTCCAAGCAGTTCTCCTCTGCTAGTGCACCAACACGCCTACAGTTATCCTCTGCGCGATCCTTCCCTCAACCACGCAGGTAATTATCCTCTACTAGTACTTCCTACCACGTTTGTCCTCTGCGCGGTACCTCCATCCACTACACTGACAGTTGTTCTCTGCTGGTCCTTTCTTTCCATTCCACCTGTCGACTCTGACGCTCAAGGGTCTTAAGCTGTCACCACAATGTTGCTCCTAACTTGAAAGATGTCTTTTTCTGTGTGTTCTCTGATATGTGCCAGCTAGGAAGCGCTCAAATCACTTGTGATGGGTTTAACAACAGTAAGCTGATTTTTATCCATCTATTTACCTAGTGTACGAGTTTTGCTAAAGAGCATAAAATGAAAGTTTTGATCAAGTTTTGAATCTGACACCTCTCATTTTTCACTTCAATCCCTTTACCACTAAGACATGTCGCAACGGCGTCTCCTCTTCTTGTTATTGATTACAGAGGAATAATTTTATTTAATGGATATCCGAAATACCTGAATCCTCTTCGTATTCGCATTTATTTAAATATGCACGAATATCACTAATCAACATCCAATCCCGCTTAGTGTTCATTTGTTTAATATTCACTTATGAGGTACAGGTAGATCCTAATTCAACATATTTACTAATAGATCAGTAATTGTGTCCGAGTGCTATTCCGATCAACGGGTATAAAAATCTAATTAGACTCATCTAACAGGGAGTAGTTCAGATTACATAGGAATCCAGACCCGGCCAATTAACAAGCCTAATAGACAGAGCAAAATGCACAAAGGAAAAGAAAGGACAATTGGCCAATTTGCACAAATCAAGATAGTATTGAAGGAAAACCAAAGTTTTTCAACAAAGTATATATTTACAGGAGAGATTGTAATTAAATTTTAAACAGCGAAGTAATAATCACAGACATGATGCTTTTGGACTGGATCTCTTGTGAACGTAAAACTCTGTGGTCACACTCATTCGTACATTTACACATTAATAATAATGTAATCGTGTTCCATGCGGGGTAGAGTCCTCCGGATGAGTCCATTGGCTAGCAACATTGATGCGACACAATATCGGTTAGGATTGGACCAAACCACATGTTAATTTACAACTCAGCCACTCTAATATTGTACCGCTCAGAATATTAATGTTTATAGTAAACAACAATCGTCCCCTATAAATAGATAGCTATTGTTTGGTTCTCCTTCTTGCAAATCAAAAACACAGAAAAAATGGCAAAAGATCTTCTCAACATGAAGCTAGCTACCATTTTGTTTGGCCTGCTGGCACTCGTGATCATCACACCACGCCACTGCATGGCTGACAACTTTCTCCTGTCGCCCAACTCTCTCCGTGAAGGCCAGTTTCTTTTTTACGGCAACTACAGATTTGGGTTGGTGAGGGGACATTGCGCCCTGGGGTTGTATGAGAATGGCATGCCTGTGTGGAACACCGTGCAGGTCGCTGGCAGTCCGCCTTGCTTTGCCACAATGCAGAGAGACGGCAACTTTGTCTTGTACAACTCGCTTGGCCGTGTCGTCTGGTCGAGCAGAACCTCGCGTGGCCAGAATAATTATGTGCTCATCCTCCAGCCTGATCGGAATGTTGTGATATACGGCGGAAGTATTTGGGCCACTGGAACCAACATTCGAGCTTCAACTTCAATTTTGGGACAGAATTCTACTGCTACGATTGTAGACAGTACTGCTGATGGAGGTGGAGATGATGCAGTGATAATTAATTAGTAATCAATCAAGATCTATCTACTTCTACTTAAAAATAAGTGCATTTCATGCATGATTGTACGCACGTGCATGCGCACACGTGTTTGTGTTTGTAATATGTAACTGGTGATCTATGTAATTGGTGATCTATGTTGTAGTGAGGTGATCAGGTCGTCCTAAGCTGGTTAAGATTAAATAAGTGCAAGTTATGATCACATGCACACATGTATCTTGTAATTGATCATCTCACTGTACTGTAAGTCCCGTCCATAATGCATTGATGTAAGTGTCTTATTCCTATTTAATTTCCAAGCTCGCTCGCTCCACTGTTTTTTTCTACTTCGTCATCTTTTGTACAGAGACTCTCTCGGGAGCTAATATCAAAGTTGAGAGGGAAACAACCCATGCTGTACTAAGATCCCTGAGTAATCACTTATTAGTGGAAGACGCAAGTGACAGATCAGCGATGACACCAAGGAGGTAGGCTTGAAAGCAGTTTCTTTTTCCTTTTTTTAATTATTGAATGACTCTTTACATTCGCATTGAGAACCTTACTTTTTCTATACTGAAGAGATTTTGCGCAAGTCTAGGCAGAATTTCTTGTCTAAACAAACGTGCATTATAGTCTTCTGCGAGAGAGAAAAAAAAAAAAAAAAAACTAATGTTTTGTCATTTAAACTGTGCTCGGTTAACAAAAACTGGAAATTTATTCTTTTTTAGGTTAATTGTGTTGGATCCTATGCTTATTATTATTATTATTATAAAATATTATAAAAAGTTTAAGTTTTGTTATTTCTTTTGTTTTGTTATTTAAATCAACTATAATTCATTCGACTGTGAGCTAGAGTATAGGGTCATGACATAATTTGAGGTGTTTATTGAGAGATCTCTCACTAACCCCTCATTTTTGGGTTATTTAAAAAGCCTAATTCTTCATGATTTAATACATTGGAAACAAGAGAGTAAACTTCTTCTTTACTCTAATCTTATGTTTCATTTTTAGTCAACTGGTCTCTGTTCCGGTGAGCTTGCGAATCATACAGTACAAGTCGCCAAATCTCGAGGAAGAAGCTACTGGTAGCATTTCGGGAAGGTGGAGTGTCTGCACGAGAGGCGTCTCATGATTCTCCAGTGCAGCGCTTCATGCTTCTACTCCCTAACATGCCAACTTTTTAACTTCATTTACTTTCCATTTGTTACATATTTTGTATTTGAAATTAGAATTATATATGTCTCTTATTCATTAAATATTACTTCTTTTATGGGCTAAAGAACCCAACAATCTAGAGAATAAGGAGTATTTGCTATTCATTAAATAATTTTTTGTCACTGCTTACTGTTATACTTATCTTTACTTCTGGACTACCTATTTGTTTTGCGGCAAAACGCCACAAGTCCTGAGTCGTAAAATGAGAATGGGAAAAGTGAGCTGTAGCAGGAAAAAATATATTGTATTTTACGGTGTTTGGTTAATAAAGTGAAAGTGTAAATGGGAAAGTATATTGTGTTTTACGGTGTTTGGTTGGTAAAGTGAAAGTGTAAATGGAAAAATATATTATGTTTTCCGGTGTTTGGTTCGTAATGTAAAAGTGTAAGTGGAAAAGTTGACCGCAAAATTAACTGTAGCATTGATTTAAATATTATCACTACTATTAAATTAAATATACTATTGTAAATTAAATTGTATTAATGAGATAAAATATTAATATTTTTAATATTTTATTTATAACAATATATTAATAAAATATTAATTAGTAAAATATTACTAAAATATCAACCAAATAAATTATATAAAGTTTTAAGAAAATCTAAAGAACATTAATAAATTTTAAGAATACTAATAAAGCATAAATATTAAAAAATCTTAAAGAAAATAATAAAATATAGTTATAATATTATAAAATTATACAAAACTTAAAAATTATTAATATTAAATTTTATTATAATATTATTGTAATATTATATAATTATAAAATTAACAAAATAAAATATAATTATAATTATAATTATAAATTATTATTATAATATTATTATAATGAACTATTATTACAATATTAATATAATAAAATATTAATATAATAATAAAGTATATTACAATATTAATAAAGTAATTATTTATATTAAAAATAAATAATTAAATATATAATAATTTTATATTATAGCATAATATTGTTATATTAATAAAATATTAACTCTAAATAAAATATTAAAAAAATTGGTATAACTATTAATAAACTAATAAAGTATTAAATAATAGTATTAAATAAAAATATTAAAACTAATAAAAAACTAAAGATTAAAAATTGATTATCAGGTAACTGCTTTGAACTGCAAGTGTATTACAAGTGGGACATGACCACAAAATTAACTGTAGCAACTGCAAGTGAAAAAATGTAGATGTAAAAGTGAGATTTACATGACCATAAAATTAACTGTAGCAACTGCAAGTGGGAAAATGAGAGTTGTATTTTTCAAGTTGCTTTTTCAACAAAACAAATAGCAAAAGATAGAAAAGAAGTTTTACGACTTGCGACTTGCGGCGTTTTGCGGCAAAACAAGCAGGCCCCAAATCAACTATTGCTCTTGTTATTATAGACTTGTCAGTTTTTGAATAATTTTCTTTTGGCACAAATTTCAATAAATCTCAATTTGTTTTCATACTAGTCTTTTTTTAAATAAATTTTGATTAATTATTTGTGTCATAACTTTTGATTACTTCATTACCTTTTAACCTTTGCTACTGTTGAAACCATATGATCAAGAAATTTGATACTGCAAGTCACTCAACATTGTACTAACATTATGTACCTAATATTACATGTTTGTCCCTTATCAATAAATTTGTGCATATGCTATTATCCTTAACGTTTAGTACTTCACAATTAATCTTAATCTGATACTAGTTTGTCTGCTAGAATACTGCCAACATTAAGCCTTCTCTTTCCTATTCAATTTACAAACCATATTTTAGGGGGAATTTTTTTTATTAAATATCATTTCATTCTCTAATAGTTCATTATATAGCATAACGCTAGGAATTACGTACATTATTAATAAAAATTAAACCTTTTATTTAGCGTGGCATGCATGCAATGTCCCACGCGCCTAAATAGGTACACTGCCCAAATTATTTAGGGCTTGTTTGTTTTTTGGAAGTAAGGGAAAAGTGGGAAGAGGGGATGATGATAATTTAAAGAGAGAAAGAGCTCTCTTCCTTCTTCCAAATTTTTACAGTTTGATTTGTCAAATGTTTGCTTGTTCAATCTGAATCAGATACTGATGAATCTCCACTATCACATTCCTCGAGTTCATCTGGCTGGGAATCAGATGTTAGTATGGGGGTAGCCTTCAAAAAACTCTTCGCCAATATAACGTCAATTAGTCTGATGGAGCAGAATGAGGACATCGAGCCATTCGACACCGATTCGTGGTCTCAGCAGCTTGATCTCTAACGGAAAAAATGTTTTGAACAACGAAAGCCTCCCACTAAAGATAAAGTAATCCAAGTCGATGTGGGTAATCAAGCACTCCCAAAGCTCATATCTATAAGTGAAAGTTTGTCACCGACAGAGAAGTAAGGCCTCATATCTCTTATATGATAATATATCGATGTCTTCGCTTGGAGCTACGAAGATATGCCTGGACTCTACCCACAAGTGACGATGCATCGTCTCAACGTCAAACCGGACTCTAAACCAATTAAGCAGCAAAAACGAAAGTTTTAGTCTGACATAATGGAGGCAATCAAAACTGAAGTTCACAAGCTTATCGAATGTGGCTTCATTCGAGAGAAACAACACCCAGATTGGGTTACTAACATCGTACCCTTTCTTAAGAAAAATCGGAAGATCAGAGTCTGCATTGACTTTCGAGATCTTAATGCCGCCTATTCTAAGAACGAATTTCCATCACCCATTACAGACGTCATGATTGATAACACATGTGGCTTTGAAAAGATTTCCTTTATGGATGGCTTATCAGGGTATAACCAAATCAAAATGTACCCGAATGATGAGAAGCATACATCATTCTGAACACCATTGAGAGCATATTGTTATACAGTAATGCCGTTCGGCTTGAAGTGGTGTGACCTACCAACGTGCTATGAGCACAATCTTCCGTGACCATCTACGAAAAACGGTGGAATGCTATGTTGATGACATCGCAATCAAGAGTCGCAACAAAGATGACCACCTCCATGACCTAAGAATGGTGATCGACATCTTGCTTATTAGTTGAAGATCAACCCAATGAAGTTTTTCTTGGGAATGTCAAGTGGCAAATTCCTTGGATTTATTATCACATCCAAGGGAATTCATCTCGACCCCGACATGGTCATGGCTATCCAGAGTATGCAGCCTTCGAGAAACCCTAAAGAGCTTAGAGGACTACAAGATAGACTTGCCTATATCCAAAGATTCATCGCAAATCCCTCGGGTTGCTTTCAATTGTTCAAGCAGTTAATGAAGAAAGGTGTCTCCTTCATCTGGGACGATGCCTACTAGAAGGCTTTCGACGATATAAAAGAATACCTTACCAAGCTTCCAGTTCTGGTAGCTCCCATTTCGAGAAAATCATTCTTACTTTATGTAAGAGCTATGGACCATTCTTTAGGCGCTCTGCTTGCTTAAAAGAATGATTATGATTTCGAGCAAGTCATTTACTATTTGAGCAGGACCCTCATTGGGGTCTAAAACTGCTACAACCTGAAAAAATGTCATGCCCTCGTCTTCGCTGTCAAGAAGACATGACAATATTTGCTAGGCCAAAATCATACATGTCATTTCAAGAGATAATCCTCTGCAGATTCTCATAACAAAGCTAGGATCTTTGAGCTCTAGATTGGCTAATTGGACCATTCTACTGTCTCAATATAACATGACTTTTGTGCCTCAAAAGATAATAAAGGGCCAAGCCCTCATAGATTTTCTGACAGCTCATCCGGTTTCAGAAATTTCAAAACTACACGAAGACATTCTGGATGAGGTCATCGAAACTAACATGACCTCAAAAGATGAACTTTGGCAAATGCGCTTTGATGGAGCATCAAGGATGGGCCTTAAAGGATTGTTGCTGGAGTGGGGGTAGTGTTTATCTCATCGTAGAACCATGTCCTCCCTCATGTCTTCTCAATAATGGAACCCTATTCTAATAATGTGACCAAGTACAATGCCCTGTCATTGGCCTCCACCTCACTCAACAAATGGGGATACAATATCTTGAAGCCTACGGTGATTCCAAGTTGATCGTTAATCAAATCAAGGGAGAGTATGAGGTTCGTTATGAAGACCTGATATCGTTTCACCATGTAGCCATTCAACTAGTTTACACATTTGATGGTTTCTATATTAGCCATGTATCTCGTCTTCAGAACACAAAGGCAGACGCTCTAACTGCTCTTACAACCACACTGGCTTTGCAGACCGATACCAATTATCATCTTATGGTGGCTACCCGCCATCTCTTTTGCTCAAAGTACGGCTTAGAGGTTAGCGAAGTTCATACAATCTCAACTAATTTTGAACCTAGAAACTGGTGATTCTCCATCATCAATTATGCCTTGCATGACATATTGCCCAATGATCCTAGCTTCTATGCGACGAAGGTCCCTTCGCTTTTACTACGATCTAGTGGTGAGGACGCTTTACAATCATTCATACTATGGTGTGCTTCTCCATTATTTATCTAGCACAGAAGCATGGAAAGTACTTAAAGAAACTTATGATGGCATATATGGTGCACATCAGCCACGTTCAAAACATAAGGAATGACTGCATAGACTCGACTATTATTTGCTGATAATGATTACCAATGCAGTATAATATGTGAGGTGTTGCAAGGCTTGTCAAATCCATGCGGATTTCTTACATTAGCCACCAGAGCTATTCCATCCCACAGTAGCTTCATGGCCGTTCAAGACTTGGGGAATTAATGTTATAGGACCCATCAGTCCTCCATCGGCGAAAGGTCATCGGTTCATCCTTAGGATAACTAATTACTTCTCCAAGTGGGCGGAAGTTGTGCCGCTCACCGAAGTTAAAACTAGCAATGCCATTAACTTCATCAAAAACCATGTCATATATCGATTCGGTGGTCCCAGAAGGATCATCCACGTCAATGGTCCTCAATTTGCTAACCAATCATTTTATCAGTTCTGCGATAAATATCAGATTCAAAATATGACTTCAACTGCCTACAACCCTCCCGCCAATGGATTGGCAGAAGCATTTAACAAAACGTTCATCAAGCTCCTTAAAACGTTCATCTCTTCAAGCAAACGAGATTGAAATGAAGCTTAGTGAATGCCTTTAGGCATACCGAATAATGGTATGACCCCTACAGGCAATAGCCTTTCTCTCTAGTTTATGGGTTTGAAGGGTTATACCCTTAGGATACAGAAACCATCTCTGCGGGTCACCTTGACAACCAAGATGATGGTGGAGATAATAATTGGCTGCGTCTCCAAGAGTTAGAAGCACTAGATGAAAGGTGATTACAAGCTCAACAACGTATTGAGCTGTACCAAGCTTGAATCTCGAAGGACTTCAACAAAAATGTTAAAGAGAGAGTCTTCCAGAAAGGAGACTTGATCTTAGCTATCAGGCGATCTATGGTCATGACGCATAAGACCAAAGGCAAATTCCAACTCAAGTGGGAGGGGCCTTTTGTAGTCGAATCAGTCTACTCGAATGGAGCTTACTACCTCGCGAATCTAAACGGTGACACGCTCATGATGCCAATCAATGGCAAGTTCCTAAAAAGTACTATCCATGATCATGTTAACACTATATCTCTGATTAAACAAGTACTAATTGTGATCACTTTAATAGTAAACTTCTGATCTCCTTATAAATTCCCTATGGAGTTTATACTCACTTCTTTAATCTCAGAGATTTTAGAAGTCATCATGTCCATAATAAGCGACATAACAATCCAATGCCTCCAACGGTAAAGGATAGAGAAAAATATTAGCTTCAAAGTCCAATATAAATTCTCAACAATCTCATCATACTGAGGAGAATAGCATGGTTAGCCCAACTCAACCGATAGCTGGTAAAGGCAAATCAAATCCGTTGATAGCTGAAAAGTTGCTAAAAATCCTAAGGGACCTGATCCCGCCTTTCCTACCAAAATCCCTTGATAATTCCCTTCCATAGAATGGTAGGACCACAAAAAGCCATATTCATTTTTTTCCAACAATATTAATTACCGATCAAGCCTGTCATGTTAATATTATACCTCTGACAGCAAATTTTTTGGTATATTTCTAGCGGATCAAACTCTACTTTTCATCCTCTTCAATAGGATGACAAGTCTACTCAAATCGATGTTATGTTAATAGTATACCTCTGACAGTAAAATCCTAATGTATCCCCAATAGGATAAAAAAATTAACTTGCCATTCTCTTCAATACAATGACAGATCCACTTAAAATGTGCAAATCATAAAGCCAATTACTGTATGTTAACATCACACCTCTAACAGTAGGTAAATCTTTGTCACCTTAATGATTACCTTTGACAAAATTCCCTTTTACTTCTCAGTGAGATATTTTGTTGTCACTTTAATGATTATCTCTGATAACTCTCTCTCAAAAGGATGCTATTCACCTTTTCCAATCCCTATTACCTCTGAACAGTGGATTACTTTTTGTTGGATCAAGTTATTACATCTATAAGAGACCACTGAACATATGAGTTGGCTCAAGCTGTTATATCTGTAAGATATCACTGAACAGACGAGTCTATTCTCTGCCCCATTACAAGGTAGGAATCTTTTTGCTGTCAAGTTAACACAACTACCTCTGAATAGTGAATTGAGAGCCTGGTGTCCCTTAGTCGATCATGTCCTTATTACCTCTGAACCGACGGGTGCCCTGGTCTAATTCAGCCTTGCAGTCCCCAGTGGGCTAGCTGTCAAGTTAATACGACTATCTCTGATAGCAGATTCAAATTTTAATGTGTCTTAGTCTATCATAGACGGGTTCCTAAAATCGAATTCACCTTTTATTTGTTGTTATGTCAAGTTCATCACCTCTGAACGACAAAATATTGAGTTTGGTAATTCCTAATCAGTTATGTCTAGTTCATCACCTCTGAAATGATAGATATCCAGATTTCACTTCCAGTCCAATAGGGATTCTTTTCGCTATTATGTCCAGTTCATCACCTTTGAACAGCGAACACTATTTCTAGTTATTCCTAAATTTTCATATCCAGTTCATCACCGCTGAACAGGCAGATTCCTATATCTACCCTCTCTTATCCCCAGTAGATTCATTTACTTGCTTGCTAATTCTATCATGTTTTCAATCTCTGAATAGATTAGCTACACTCTATCTCTTTTTCGAGAGTTTTATATGTGGAGTTGCATCTCCATCTGCGGTCCCCTCGAGAACTCATTTATTGAAATTTTCTTTATGGAAAGTTTAAAGTACCTGCGGGTAATGAGGAAAATGAAGTGCACCGAAGACAAAGAGAGGGCAAAGACATCAGACGAGTCAATTGATCAAAAAGATAAATTTATTGATTCACAGCATAAATGAAGTTATATTGGTATTACATCAAGTGTGTCCCTCATATGATCTGATTCTCGCTTCAAGAGCAGACAACTTGTTTTCTTCTCCTCTTCAGCCTTCAAAGATGGCTTGCAGCCTCAGCTCCTCCTGGTTGAAATTTACCATCTCTGGCAAGCTGGATTTGATATCCTTTAAAGCAGACCTCTTCTTTGCACCCTGTTGCTAGATTTAAAGGCTTTTTGCAGTCATTTCCTCCAACCTAGTAGTTTCAATTTAGTGTACTAGCTCAGCCTTGGATAGAAGAACCTTAGCCCTTGCCATCATATCCTCCGTCTGCCAGATTTGGTCATTAGGAATATTAAGTGCCTGATTGGAGATCTTTATAGCGTCTGCCATCTCTACTTCCTCAACTGCTAGGGATTCTAGGTCCTTGGACACCATCTCTGCCTTCCTGGATGTTTCTTAGTAATTTTTCTGCATCTTCTCAGAGAGACACTCTAATTTTTTTCAACCAACGGTGTGAGGTCCAGCTGGTTCAGACAAGTCCATTCACCAATGTCTCTTTTGAGATTATTGACCAATTCTTCGAGAGAAGCTACTTCGTCATACCCCCCGATGTCCCAGACACTCTCTACAGCTCGAGAGAGTATTGCCTCCAAGATGTAAATGGAGTTCATGTACTCTTCAACATTTATTGCAATACATTGTTGGAAGCTCTTATAAAAGCTTTCAAGTAGCTCTGTGACATATTCATCCTTGAGTCAACCTCTAGCAGCGGAGGGACGATGGCTGAAGGAGAA
Source organism: Agave tequilana (assembly GCA_038442645.1). Lineage (NCBI taxonomy): Eukaryota > Viridiplantae > Streptophyta > Magnoliopsida > Asparagales > Asparagaceae > Agave > Agave tequilana. Next base: position 48,647 of record JAVJIF010010944.1, on the reverse strand, counting down.
GTCTTTTGAAGCGTCATCACAACTAATATCTCAGGGGTAGTTGGAGGGTTCACCAGTGAAGTAGATGAAGCAATCATTAGAAAAGGAGTCTTAAAAGAAATGATTGCTAGGAAGTTGAAATCAATGGTCATCTCCAAGCAAGCATGCTTAATAATTAGCCTGGAAGACTCGAGACCGCTGGGCATTACCAGATCAGGAGTAGGCAAAGTTGATGTCGACTCAATCGTGTGCACCAGCCTGTCCTCACTTGATTTCGATGCAGAAATAGTAAGGGCACAGACACCATCTCCACTGTTACTGGTTGAGTAGGATGTACAGGCTCCATTTTGACCGTTACTGGAAAGTCCTCAGCTAAAGAAGCTTGATGCGCAACCATGCTCTGATAAACGATATCTAGCATCATGCGGTCTAGTGTCAAAGGAGTGATGGTCTCTTCCTTAGATGTCCCCAAAATTTGAGCCGTCGATGCGGGAGTCTCTGCAAAATCAAGGTATTAGATATGATACAGTAAAATGGTTACCAAATTAGATACTACGATCATTACCTGGATGAGCTGAGATCGAATCCATGATAACCTCAGTGTTTGCCATCTCATCTGGAGTGACCCCAATGAAGGGACCCTCAGTAGCAGTAGTAGCAGCAACTTCAGTAATAGCCTTTATGTTATCACCAACCTCACCGGTCTCAACCTTAGTTTTTACGGATTCAGGGATGACGGTCCCCTTGAAAGAGAAATTAATGAAAGAAGCTGGGACTTTCTCCTGGATGGGTTGGTCGATCTGTCCTCGGTCTTCAAGGACTTCAGGGATCTCTACAACCTCATCCTCATGCATTCGAATGACAACTTCGCCTTGGATGGGTGGCTCAATATCAGGCAACTCGTCGTCATCGCCCTCCAAGTTGAAATAATGCTTTTTGTCTACTTCATTATAAGTAAAGATAGTGTTGTGCATGCTCTCTTCTCTGTTTGCATCTGTGATTACAAGATGAAAGTTGGTCACAGATATGAAAAGAGAAAGGAAACTATGTGAGTAAATGTGATCTTACCCAAACCCTGAGCGGGCTTCTCATGAGTTTCCTCGCGAACTGGAGACCTGGTGACTAGGGGAGTAGGAGGAGGAATATATGCAATTGATTCTTCCTCCTCTTCAATGCGCAAAGCTTCTCGGGCACATCCCAGAGGCTTACTCATCAACTGCTTCTTTCGAGGAGGACCACTGATCGTGGGAAAATCGTGCACAAAAAGTGTATGTTTTGAAATCAAGATTTAAAGTGTGTGTGCTTAGGCTTCCTCGATAATTCCGTTATAGCATAGAGGCTAAAACGAGTCGAATCCACAAGGACGGGAGGTGATAGAAGCTTTACCGGTTGATTCACGTGTATGTTAAAAGTTCTTCAAAGTCTAAAAGAATGAAAAGAAAAGAGAACAAAGAATGAAAAAGAGAAGTACGGTGAAACACGAAGAAGTGAGAACATAGAAGATAAAATGTTTCTGGTTTTTGAAAGTATTTCTAAAACAAAATAAAAAGATAAAGAAAACTCATGGCTACTAACTACTAATGACTCCACTAACATGCTAACCTCTTAGTGATAGTTGCCTCACATGTACCATTAACCATCACTAGTCCTTGGCTCATGAGCTTTACAATGCATGGCTCATATGTTAACTTTCACATCCAAATTCAACCAACAAGTGCAAGCTACACTTAAACCATCAAAATCCAATAAGAGCAAGCATGAAATAAAATAATGTTAGCTTGTTAGAGATTTAGATGTTAGATTGTTAGATCCATCATCATGAGCCATCAATGGCTCTTGCAAGAGAAAGGTCAAGTAGATGCTATTAAATTCATGTGGATTATCAAGTAAGAAGTTAGAAAGTTAGCAGTTAGTAGTTAGTTGCCATGAGAGAAAATTAGCTAAACATATAAAAGGAGTTAGAGAAGAAAACAAAGATAAGTTAAAAGAGCACCTTTCATAGATTGTCACCTTCTATTACAAGCACTCTTGCTTCCTCACCATGTACCACTCTCTCTCTCTTATTACAAGATCTAAAAGAAATAGAAAATACAAAGGAGGAAGAAGAAGAACACTAACCTAAACTACCCTAAACTACAATAAGGAGAAGAAACTACCCTAAAACATTGTACATCTTGCTGAAGGAGAACCTCAGGGGTATTTATAGGCACCAGGGGAACGGGGGGGCAGGGGAACAACCCCTGGCCAAAAGCACGGGCGCATCCGTGCCCGTACGGTGGTGGCGTTTCCGCGGTCCTACTAGGTGTTGGCCCAGAGGCCTTCCACTCTAGTTTTGATGATGATTAACTCATGTAGTTATGTTTACTAATAATCTTGTGATGTTTAGTTTCAGATCATTAACCAAGATATTAGTTGGTGATTAGCTTCAACAAAGGAGTTTTGAAGCCTTTCACATAGTGATTCCAGAGCCCAGCATCAAGATCATACATTGCACTCGTTGGAGTCAAGCTCGTGGATCATCGGTTTGGATCAAGTCGACTTGAAGATAGAAGATCGTCAAGAAGACTTAGGTATCCTACTTTAGTTTGAGTTTTAGATCCATGTGTAAAGATTAGATAGTTAGTATGCTCAAGTTCACAATATACACACGTTTTATGTTTTGGTATTTTTAACAAAACATATTTTTGGAATTAAAGACAAAAACTATAATGTATATTTGTTTCATGTATATTGGACCTATGTCCATATGCAACATGCCTAATAATGTTTAAATATCATATTTTTGTATTTCAATGAGTTTTAGGAAAAATCAGATTTCCTATTGAAAATACATGTTTGGTAAAATACAGTTTTTGGTTTTTGATAAAATTTGTAAGACACAAAAATAGTTCAAATTGCTTGATATTTGAGTTGAAATTTTTATCACATGTTTGTATATCAATGCAAAATGATAAAACTATTTTTGTGAATTTTTAAAAGATTTATGGGATTTATTAGAATATTTTTTAACCAGTTTTCCTGACCCTGAACAGTGCCTGACAGGCTCTGGCGGTCGACCAGCCGGTCGACCGGACTCCAGAGTCAGTCGATCGGGCGGTCGACTGACGTGCACAGATCTGTGCACGTTGCCTGGCACTTGGGCAGGTCGACCGGCCGGTCGACCGGACCAGAGAGCTCTGCTCTCTGTTTTTGGGCGGTCGACCGGCTTCCTCCAACGGTCGATTTTTCGACCGTTGGCGGTCGACCGGGCGGTCGACCGCCAGCCGTCCAGGCTATAAAAACAGCCCAATGGCTAGTTTTTGGAGAAGCCTATTTATACCCTATTTCTTGGGGGTTTTGCATAAGTTTTCAAGAGCTAAAATTTCTCTCCTTTCTTGGTGTTTAAAACAAGTTTTCAAAGTATTTAGAGCTTCAAAAGATTTATCTTTATATTGTTTTAGGGTTTTGAAAAAATCAAAGAAAATAGAAAATTTGGGGATTTGTATTGTTCTTCATTTTTATCTTTTAAAAGAGTTTTTCCAAGTATTTTTCTTTGAGTTTTTGTTTTCCAAACTCTAGTTTTTCCACACTTGAGCTATCTTCTATCCTATTCTATTAGGATCATTGTTTTGTGGAAAAAGATATTGTTTGTGGTTGTGAAAACCACTAAGTGTTGTACCCTCCTTGTATTTGTTGTATCCCTCTTTGGTAGAGGTTGATTGGAGTGGTGGTTTGCTCCCTCTTTGGTAGAGGTTGAGATTGTGGTTTGCTCACTCTTGGTGAGGTGGAGTTGGATTTGTTTTGTATCCCTCTTCGGTAGAGGTGGATTGTGGTTGTTTGGCTACGGGCCAACCCCTCTTGTGTGAGGTGGTGATTGTGTTTGCCTCGGTGGAGGTTGTATTGGTTGAGAGAGGAGTTCGGTACTCCCGGTTGTACAAAATCCTCCTCGGTGGAGGTTCCCTCGGTGGGAGTCCTAGGTGGACGAGTTAGTGGATTGGAAATCCTTCTCGGCGAAGGTAGGGACGTAGAGCTAAGGGCTCGAACCTCGGAACATATCTTTGTGTTTGTGTTTGATCCATTGACTCTTTACTCTCTCTCTTATATTTATGCCTTGCATCATATTCATATTGTCATATCATATTATATGCTTGGTTTGTTTGTGTGTGCCTCACTTGTGCTTAACCACGAGAGCTTCATATAGCACTTCAACTCTTATTCAGAGGAATCAAGAGGAGTTAGTCCAGAGCCCTTCACGGGGAATTCGGCTACACTCGTTAGTTGCACTAAGTATAGTAGCAATTTAGTTTTGTAATTCCGCATTTAGTTCATTAGATTAGCCGTACACCTATTCACCCCCCTCTAGGCGTACTTACACTAGGGCCGTGCGTGCTGCTGCACGCTGTCCTGTCTGTCTCCTGTCAGGTGGAAGTCCTGGTTTCTTGATTTGACTCCCTGAGCTGACAAAATTTCCTCTCTAAGTTAATGGCTATTTGGTAGGCCTTTAATCACCCATTAAATGGTAATTTATGGTCTTCTTCTTCATTTGCACACCATATACCTAGGATCAAGTATGCAAAGCTTTATTAGCAGAATTTAATATGAAAAAAATGTGAAGATGTGGTATGAAATATGCAGTTTTAGAGACTAATCACACCCCCACACTTATCGTTTGATCATCCCGAGCAAAACAAAAAAAGCTAAGGAAATTATTACGCCACTTTCGCAGGTGACGCGATTGCACTGAGCATGTATAACAAGCCGTTAAACCTCTAGATTTTCCCTAGAGGAGGAGTCTTGTCTCCTGAGAGTTTTTAGCGGATTACACCCAAAAATTCATAAAGAAAGAAATCAAATGTTAGTATTTTGAAAATGTATTTTGAAATAGAGAAAAGTATTGAAGTATTTTTGTGAAAATATAAGTGATCCAAGGTCAGAGGTTAACCATAAATTATTCTTCCTTAAACTAAGTCGAAATGCAAAATCTTGTTATAAATTAAATGTAAGAATATAAAATTGAATTAATTCTTTAATCTTTCATAAAACTCTTAGAAAAATATGTACTTTGTGAACTGTGAAGATTTTTGAGATATCGACTCAAACTTTCATGCCATTGATTTTTGTATAATTATTTTTTTCTCTTTTTCCTTTCCTTAGTTTTCTTTAGCTTTCTTATTTACCCGTGTAGTGAGCCTTTAGCCGGTAACTCTCAAACCAGATGATCTTAGGACACCAGATCAGAAAACATCCCTCGAACTTAAGGACTCGAGTAAACAAGGCCACAAAACTAAAGGGAATTATTTTTATTTTATCCACCATTTTAGGTGTGAATAATTATGCTTCCTGAGGCATAATTACCCCACTTCAATAAGTGATTTTTATCATCATAAATTATTTTTTTAAATATATTTTTTATGGCATTTTCAGTTTTTGTTTCAATCCCAAAAATTGTGTAAATGTGAAGTGCATAAATCTAAGGCAAAAAATTCAAGATCAAATTATCTTTTTAATCTTACTTTCTTATTCTAAAAGTTAAACAAGATCTATTATTTTGACTTAGTTTAAATTTCATAATTTTAGGTCTTCCTAATTCCTAAGATATCTTAATTTTCTTAAAAATAAATCAAAACTATTTACCTTGTTTCAAAAAGTTTTGTAAAAAGAAAAGAAAAGAGTTTCAATAAATTTTTTTAATTAAAAAGAAGTGTAAAAGAAAGAAAATGTGAAACTAACTATGTTAGTAAACGCTCCCCCATACTTATCTCATGCATTGTCCTCAATGCATCGTGAATGTGTATATACATGAAACAAATGGGAAGGGAAGGAAAATTACCTCATGATGGTGGCTCTGGTGGTGGTCTGATTGGGCCAAGAGTTGCTACCCAACTAAGATAATGTGGATCTTGAAGGAACCCTCCAATGACCTCTCTAATACGACCCAGTAAAAGAATGATTGAATGAATGGTCTTATTGAAAAATTATCCCCATCTAATTTTCAATTTTCAAAAATAATTAATGAGTCATTTACTTCAACATTCTTGTTCAACAATGAAGTGTGATTTTGGAAGATGATTGATTTGGACTCAAATGGAATAGGAGAAAAAACAGATATCGACTCAGGAATTTGACTCAGATCAAGTCGAGAGTCAATAATGAGTGTCGAAATTGGTTCAAAAATAGGGTCCAAACTAAAGAATTAATGTTCACACACTTTCTCCATTAATGAAGTGTGATCATAAGATATTGGAGATTCAATTTCACGATGTACTGGTACAGGATTCAATGTTGACTCTGGAATAGAGAAAAAAATCTGGTAAAGATACTGGAGTCATTATTGAATCAAAAGTGAAAGGAAATTACCAACTTGAGGTTTAGGATCACTTTCAAGCTCAAGTTTAATTTCAGGAAAAGGATAACTTGCCAAAATGTCAAAGTGGTTCTCAAAATTTTTGGCAAGTTCAAATGGATGCAATGAAATTGAATCTTAATTTTCGTCCATAGAAGAAATGTGAATGGGTGAAATGATTGATTCAAGTTCAGGAATTATGAGATCAAAACTGTCTTAAGAACGTTACTTAGTTCAGGTAACACTACAAGAGTCGATATTGATTCAAGGATTGAACTCAAATCGCTAAATTGAAATGCCGGTTCATATTCATCTTCAAGTTAAATTTCAGAAAATGGATAACTTGTCAAACTATCAAGAGGTCGATGTTGGTCATGTTCAGGTTGATATAATGAAATTGAAGTTGGATTTCCAAAATGACATGATTCGTGAATCGTAGGAACATTTGGTGGACATGGTAAGTCAATCATATTTTGCATTATGCATTCTGTCTCTTGCACGAATTTCATAGTTTTTCCCACAATGATTTTCTTTTGAGTCGTTCTAGAAAAGAACTACATGAATTTTGAAAATTTGGTGGATATGATGAGGCTACCATTTTTTCAAATTATTTTTGGACCTCTATCACTTCTTCCAAACTCCTTTCCAATGATGATTCTTCTTCAATTAGTGGTTCAGGGAAAGGAGTATATGAATCAAACTCGGGGAGTGAATAATATGAAAATTGTGGACAAGATGGTTGAAAATTAGACTCGGTATAGGTGAATCCCCATTGACTCTTTGAAAAGTTGAAATTATTTTGAAAATTATGGTCATAAGATTCGGTATATGGGCCATATTGAGTTGGATAATCACAACTAGGCATATATGGTTGGTTCATATTGTACATAACCGGGTTAAAGTTATCCGAGTCAAATGAGGTCGAGTGAAATATGGATTCATATTTGGATTGAAAAAATTATTGGTGTAGAAATCCATATCACAATTTACAAAAAAAAAAAGAAGAAAACAAGCAAACAAAGAAAAAGAAAAAGAAAACAAGCCTATGCTAGGGTTGATTTAGACCTAGATGACTCTTAATTGGTTAGACTGTCCACGGGGGTATATTTTCGAAAGCTGACCATAAGTTAATGGCCAGGTAGGGGAAAGATCAGTGAGAGGTATCCGTGCCGGACAACAGGCCTAATTATGTCAAACCACTGTTCTTCGAGATTTCGCCTCTCAATCCCCAACCTTAGACACTGATTTGACAAGCAACGTCTAACAACTTCCTCCTTAGGTCAATCTCCTAAATGAGTCCAAGATGTCCCTAGAGGCCAACGTCTAGCAATTTTTATTTAGGCTTGGGTTGTGTGAGTGGGGAGGTGATTTTTGGGTTAAGGGAGGGTAATGACTTCCCCACTTATGTTGTATTGGGTGTTACCCTTAAGTTCAATTCGTACAAGTGTGCAATATAGATAAGAATGAACATACAAAGAGAGTAAATCACCCACGTGTTTGTCCTAACTATATGCAATGCAATATGTACACCTCCGTCAAGATCACAACAACATAAGAATAAAATACAGTATATTGGAATAAAAATTGACACGTGCCTAGATGCAAATGTCTACACCATTTTAAAGCATCTAATTTTCGTATTTTAGTTCTTAAATTATTACACTAACAGGCAATATAAATAAAAACTAGCAGCAGAATATAAGAATATACAAGAATTTACCCAACCACATAAAAGCGAGTGTGGACTTCTACAATGCTAAAACTTTAACCTGCACACCAAAAAACAAAGAAGAAAGTTAATAAAAATGTGAAATCAAACCGTTTCTATCCCCGGCGACGGCGCCAAAATTTGATCGTGGAAAAATCGCGCACAAAAGTGTATGTTTTGAAATCAATATTTAAAGTTTGTATGCTTAGGCTTCCTCGATACTTCCGTCATAGCATAGAGGTTAAAACGAGTCGAATCCACAAGGACGAGAGGCGATTCGCGTGTATGTTAAAAGTTCTTCAAAGTTTAAAAGAATGAAAAGAAAAGAGAACAAAGAATGAAAAAGAGAAGTACGGTGAAATACGAAGAAGTGGGAACATAGAAGATAAAATGTTTGTTGTTTTTGAAAGTATTTCTAAAATAAAGTAAAAAGATAAAGAAAACTCATGGCTACTAACAATTAATGACTTCACTAACATGCTAACTTCTTAGTGATAGTTGCCTCACATGTATCATTGGCCATCACTAGTCCTTGGTTCAAGAGCTTTACAAAGCATGGCTCATATGTTAACTTTCACATCCAAATTCAATCAACAAGTGCAAACTACACTTAAATCATCAAAACCCAATAAGAGCAAGCATGAAATAAAATAATGTTAGCTTGTTAGAGATTTAGGTGTTAGAGTGTTAGATCCATCATCATGAGCCATCAATGGCTCTCACAAGAACAAGGCCAAGTAAAGGCTATTAGATTCATGTAGATTATCAAGTAAGAAGTTAGCAAGTTAGCGGTTAGTAGTTGGTTGCCATGAGAGAAAATTAGCTAAACATATAAAAAGAGTTAGAGAAGAAAATAAAGATAAGTTAAGAGAGCACCTTTCATAGATTGTCGCCTTCTATTACATGCACTCTTGCTTCCTCACCATGTATCACTCTCTCTCCTTTTACAAGATCTAAAAGAAATAGAAAAAAATATAAAGGAGGAAGAAGAAAAACACTAACCTAAACTATCCTAAACTACAATAAGGAGAAGAACTACCCTAAAACATTGCATATCTTGCTGAAGGAGAACCCCAGGGGTATTTATAAGCACTAGGAGAATGGGGGGCCAGGGGGACAACCCCTGGCCAAAAGCATGGGCGCAGCCGCGCCCGTACGGTCGCGAAAACGCGGCCTAGGTCGCGTTTCCGCGGCCCTGCTAGGGCCACGCGCGCGGCGCCTGCTGTTGTGTGTTGTCCTGTCTGTCTCCTGTTAGGTGGAAGTCCTGGTTTCTTGATTTGACGCCCTGAGCTGACAAAATTTCCTCCCTAAGGTCAATAGCTACTTGGTAGGCCTTTAATCAACTTCTTCTTTATTTGCACATCATGGGCCTAGGATCATGTAAGCAACGCTTTATTAGCAGAATTTAATATGAAATAAATGTGAATATGTGGTATGAAATATGCAGTTTTCGAGACTAATTAGCCACTAGTAGGAGGTGCATTCCGCTTTCGCTTAAAGTAGACATCGTGCTCTTCTTCCTCCTCCTCTTCTTCTTAAACGGTTGGAACCTTGTCAGCTCCACCAGTAGCTTCTTGAGCTAGTTTGCTGCCTACAGTCTCCTCAAAATAAGGGCTCCTAGCAACTGATGTCTCACTTGTAACCGAGGCCAAAAATTCAGCGAACCATGGCATTTGGACATGCTTACCCTGCTTTTGATCTTTCACCTTTCCCTTCAAAAGGGCTATGATCCATTTGATGCTATAGGACCTAATATTGTATGATGCTGGATGTGAGTTGGATACCTTGTACCACTGACAAAATCCCAAACTTGTTAGTAGATTGGGAGTTCACAGTGGCATGCAAAATCGAGCTCTGGTGCACTCAGCGGTGTAATACCTCTAGGCTCGAGCACCATCGATAAGGCTTCCAACGTGCCCTAACCAAGTGTCCAAGTTTTTAAGGTATAGCTAGTCATAACCAAACTAGCAGGCAAAGTGGCTAGGGAAGTATAACTCCAAACAGCAGATGTCCCCACAGCGGTACAGCAGATGAGAGGGTCTGATGCTGATCAGCCATTTGAAGATGCCTGGCCCAAGGGAAGATTGATTTTCTCCTTCATCCCAGAATTCTTCGTTGTATCTCATGCCTAGGATGTGAGAGAAGCAACAGAAAAGAATGATGAGCCTTGGCGATTGAGCATTTTTTGAACTACCATGACGTAATTTCCTTCCCAGTGCGAGTTCTTGAATCTGCAGAGGGGGGCATAGTAAGTGCCCTCTGGCGACTCTTCCCTTGATTGGATGAGGACCAGACAATACAGTGCCAACCATGCCATTAAATAAGTCTATGGTAGCTCTACCCTGGGAGAAGGCCCATCGTAACAGAAATTGAGTTCCTTTCTTCCCTTCTTGCTGGTCATCCTCTTGCAAAACAACTCTGACAAGGTCTGGAGTCCACTCTAAATATGATAGACCATCACAGGGAGCAATCTAAGCTATTTTCCATACACCAATTGAATAAACAAAAAAAATCACTAAGCGCATGATCCTATCATGAGGAGGAGATGGAATCACGCATCTCTTCAACCATGTTGACAAATAGCCAGCCAGTGGAGCTTTCCGAGAGAAAGGCCATGCAGCTTGAAAGTAGAAGCACAGGAATGTGTCCCCCTTTTCATACTCGTCATTATTCTCTTCAAGGACTACATCTCCATGCCCGCTGGTCACCATGATCCTGGAGATCTTCCTGTCTTCCACTGGGACTTGAAGCTCATCAGGAGTCCCATCCAGAATAGGGAACAAATATTCAGCCAAGGTTTTCAAGCCATTCGTGTTCCCATGGCCAGGATGAAGATCAAGACATATGAAGAAATGGCACATGAGTTCTCTATAAGTCTTATATAAGGCTGGTTCTTCCTTTTCTAGCTGTTTTAATTCTTCAGCACAGAAGAAGTATTCTTCGTACGACAGGGGACCCATCGAGAGATTTGACACTTCCCACATTTATTGAAGCGCCATCCCAATTTCATCGAGGGTGTGAAGAACATCCCCAACGCTGGGCAATGCAACTCGAAGATGGCGTACAAGTTGGGCATGCTCATGTCGATCCCAAAGCAAGTGGCTCTGATAGCTTTGTATAACCCTAGCCCCTTCAACTCTTCACTGAAATATTCCAGAACATACAACGTAAGGCTATTCCACCATTATTGTTTGATAGTTTGCTCCCAACCTAGTGTCCGAAAGTCTGTGGCAGGATAATTGTCATCCACCTTCAAAAACTAATTCGGGAATGTGGGGACCATCGCTGGATTTTCCCCTACGGGCATATCACGGTTATCGCTGCCCGGGTGCAAGCTGATAACACTTCTGGGGGTCCACTTCGACTGAATCCATTATTAGTAAGAATTCCCAAGTGCACTGACTCTTTACATCGAGTCACAAACTAGTGCATCCTTCGCGGTGTAGTCACTTACTAGAAGAAAGCAAGCGAATAGTGGCACTTTCTTTCTGGAAGCTAATGGCCCTCCTCATCTAGGTATAAGCCCATTGGCCTTCTTCGGCAAGCAACTACTGGTTATGTTTGGCGATATGTCCCCGAAGAGGAAATCTATTTCTTGAATTTTGCCTAGTTTTCTCCCTTAAATGTAGCCATTGATATGATGCTACGAAGTACTTGCGGGCCCCACTAAAAATTAGAGCATATCTGATTGTAAAAATTAAGAAATACCGTGTAGCTTAGGGCTAACGGGTCGTGTCCACTAAGAGAGATGCAATGAAAGCATTTCAGTATTTTGAGAAAAACAAGTTTAAGCGCGGTATTTTTTATAGTTAAAGAAGATGGAAAGTAGAGAAGTGATTTAAAGAAAAAAATAAAGATTTAGAAGAGGTTTAGGAAAAGTGAATTTTAGAAGAAGTTTGAGAATGATTTGTGTTTTTATTATAAAGGAAAAGATCCAGGCTCACTATTCTATTATTCAACTATGTGTTTTTCTCTTGAAAGTATTGATGCCTCAACTAGATCATGGCCAAATTTAAGACTTGATTTTTGATTCATTCAAGAAAAATAGATAAGATGAATTTTAGAAAAGTTTACTTCTTTTTGAAAAAGTTCTTAAATAGAATGTTCAATCATCAAGATTTTCTCAATAGTTTAAGACTTGCTTTCAAAATTGAAGTTTAAAATAAGTTCACACCCATCCTCATATGCCTTCAAGAACACTCACCAACATGCAAGGCTTTAATTTAGGCGTTCATATGATTCCGTTGGTTTTTTTTGTAGAAATCGATCAAGAAGAATACTTATAGAAGAAGGAGAATAGTGAGCCCAGAAAAATGATTAGCTACTCATATTAGATTTAAAAAACAAAGATGAATTAAAGCAAGACATACCGGCAAAGGGGAGATGGAGAAAAGTCCGCCGAATCATTATTGATGTCACTTCAACTTCAAATTACAGTCACACCTCTCTCTTACTTGTTTCTAGTCTAAGCAAGAAAGAAAACAACAAATAGAACTTACAATTGGATTGCAACTAGCTAACACAAACCCTAGCCTAGAATAAAGCAAAATCTTAATCTTATTCTTTCTCCCTCTGCCTCAGAGTATGCAGGATTTATAGGAGAAATAGGACAAGGGAAAGGAGTGATCAGATAGGGGGAGCGAACACTCCCCCTAATTAAAATAAATAGCCGTGAAAATGTGGCTTGGGCCGCGTTTTCGCAGCCAGGTCTTGGCCATTTGGCCAGGATCTAGGGTGCTCCTCCGTTCATCCTTCCTCAATCTTTCTATCTTCTTGGATTTTGAATTTCTGCTCCATATTTGATAATTTATCTCTTTATCCTCAGCGAAACTGATATGGTCTTCAAGTAATCTGTTTCCCCTTGAAATTAGATGATATTATCTTATCTGATATATCTAGTTTTCAGATAAGATAGTTTATAGGATCTTTGGATTTGAATCGATCCCCTTTCTTTTGAATTTTTGAATTTAATTGGATAAATCTGTCAATCTCTCTATTTTCTTCCTTAATTATACTACACGTCATTAAATATTAAAATACATTAAATAGCAGAGTTTTATTAAAGAATAGATGTAGCAATGTGACATTTTTAATATGAAAAAAATATAATGCACGTGTACGGTCACACCCCAACACCTATTTTTTGGTCGTCCTCGAGCAAAACAAAACTAAGTATTCATTTTCGTAGGAATCACAATTGCACTTAGATGTGCAACAAGCCGTTAAACCTCTAGGTTACCCTTAGAGGACGAGTTTTGTCTCGTGAGAGTTTTCAGTGGATTACACCCACAAAATCCTTAAAGAAAGAAAAAAGTGTTAGTATTTTTCAAAAGCATTTTGAAAAGGAGAGAAAATATTTGAAGTATTATTGTAAGAGTTCAAGTAATCTATAAGTTATAGGAAAATATAATTTTTCATTCCTAAACTTTGTCACTAATCAAAAACTTATTATCAATCAAGGTAAGGAGTAAAACTTATATTCTCATCTAATCTATTATATTACCCTAAATCAATGCACCTTCGTGAAATTTTGACTAGGGGTTCTTTAACTCTAACTTTTATACCTTATTTATTTAAAAAAAATTATCTTTTTGATGACATTATTCTTTAATTCTATTAGGCTTTCTAATCTATCCATATTACGAACCTTTAGTCGGTGGCTCCCAAAACGAACGGTCTTAGGGCACCGGATGAGAAAACACCCCAAGGACTTAAGGACTCGAGCAAATAAGGCTACAAAATTAAGAATTTTATTTATTATATGGACAACTTTTAGGCTTAAATACTTATATTTTATGAGGCACAAATACCCGGCTTAATCGGAGGATATAATATAGGGAAAAGTGTTCCTAGTAGGTCTCCTTAGATTGTAATCTAAGGAGACGGCTTTAAACTCTAACATCCCGATTTCTTTTCATGATCTAACCGCACATTATCATATTCATGTTATAAGATGTATGCATATAAAAATCACATGATTTGAAGTTTGTTTGTTCTATTTTCTTTGGGTTCAAACATTAACGGTTATTAAACAGTAGAACAAAATGGAACGATTAGATCAATGCGTAAATGAACTTTAATCATGTGATTTTTTATATGCGTATATCTTATAACATGAATATGATAATGTGTGGTCGGATCGTTAAAATAAACGGGATGTTAGAGTTTTAAGCCGTCTCCCTAAATTGTAATCTAAGGAGACCTACTAGGATGACTTGAACAGACACACACACACACACACACACACACACACCACATTCTTCCTTTTTATAAGGCATAAGAGTCTTTGTTTTTGAAACCTAAGTGTGTAAGTGTATATGTGCATATTTCATCATGGTAAAGAACAAGACTAAATTACTTTTCCAAATTTTCTTCCGAACCCTAGAAATCAAATAAATATCTTATTTTGATTATGTATAAGAAATCCTAATTAAGATTTTCCTATTCCTTAAAACTGACTTAATTTCTTACCAAAAATATGTCAAAATATTGTTCTCTTTCCAAAAAGTTTTCTTTTAATTTTTTTTTATAGTTATGTTGTCATGTTAGAACCCTCCCCCATACCTATCTTATGCATTGTCCCTAATGTATGAAAGAAATGAACAGATGTATGAAATGAAATGTAAAAGAGATAAAGTTACGCTACACTGGGTCAAAAAACCCATAGCCATTTGATTTAGTGGTACCGATTCTAAGAAAGGTTCAAGGCATTAACCATTTATCTTAAAGTCATTCTCATTCTTGGTGTCACTGATCTCAACATCACTGTGTGAAAACACGATCTTTACAATGAATGGCCCAGTTCATCTTTCAATTTTTCTGAAAAAAGATGAAGCTTAAAATTATAGAGTAAGATTTTTTGTCCAGGGACAAAAGTTTTTCTCGTGATAAACTTATTATGAAAAATCATAACCCCACTTTTTGTTATTTTAGCATTCTCATAGGCCTCATTTCTCAACGCCTCAAGTTCGGTAATTTGCAATTTTTGAAGGTCATCGACCTTATCTAAATCAAAATTTAGCTATTTTATGCCCATAAAGCTCGGTGCTCTGACTCAGCAGGCAGATGGCAAGCCTTTTCAAAGAATAACCTATATGGAGACATCCTTGACTTTCCTTGAAGTGGTCCTGTAGGCCCATAAGGTATCTACCAGTTTAGTGAACCGTCTTTCCTATTTTGGTTCACAGTCCTCTCCAAAATATAATTTGTCTACTGGAGACCTTTACCTGCGCACTTGTAACCCCTCGATCTTAGATGTAGGTATTACAATATAAGTACTCGATACAGCTTACAAAGTTGATTTGACCTTTCTATAGTCATATTAAGTTAGTTTCAGTTTCAGATATTATTTTTCAATATTTTAGATTTTTTAGAATTTTTTGAAATTTTTATTGATTATTTTAGAAAAATCTCTGAATTCGGTGTCGACCAATACCGATAATCAGCTCTAAGATTTTTAATTCACAAATAGAGTTGAGTTTTGGAATTTACTTCCTTATTATTCCTTAGAATCATATTTTCAATTTTAGCGCATTTTGGAAATTTTCTGAATTAATCGAAAATTCAGCCAAATCGGTGTCACCTGTATCGGTGAAACTTCCAAGATTTTTAACTTGCAAACTGAACTGAATTTTTTGAATCTGATTTCACATTGTTCCTCTAGATAATATTTTCTATTTATAAAATTTTTAGGAACCTATCTGAACTAGTCAAAATTTGACCCTATTAAAATAATATAAAAATATAATTTTCTATTTCTTCTTCACTTCTCTTTTTCTTCTTCTCCAAGTTTCCCTCTTCCACCGCCTTTCCTCCACCGCCCTCCCCATCTCTATATCTCTGTCTCTCTCAAAATTCTCCCTAATTCACTCTCTTTCTCTCCCCTAACTTTCTCTCATAATTTTCTCTCTTCTCAACACCTTATCTCTCTATCCCTCTCCATATCTCTCTCTGAAATATGCCCAATCGGATGGCCACGCTCGGCCGTCGGCAAGGCCCTGCCACTGCCAACGGCGGTGCTCATCCCTTTCCTCTCTCCCCTTTTATCTCTCTCTCTCTTTCGTTCCCTCTGCTTTTTCTTCTTTTTTAATTCTTTTTCTCTCTTTATTCCCAATCCTTTCTCTTCTCTCTACCCATCACTGGTGGCGGCTTGACTGCCGTCGCCGCCGGTCATCGCCCCTGCCAAGCGACAGCGGCCGCAACCCCGGGCCGCTCCCCTGCTCCCCTCATGCTCTCTCTCCCTCTCTCGCTCTCTCTCTCACTCTCTTTTTATCTGGATCTAAATCCAAATCTTTAAACCTAAACCCAATCCATTATCACTCAAACCCGTAAACCTATAAACCCTAACCCATTAACCGTATAACCCATTTCCATTTAAGTTACTGGGTTTGGGTATTGGATCCAAACCCGACCCAGTATCAGTCCAAATCTACTTCTAAATCCAATAAGGTAATTTTTACATAAAAAACCCTGTTAAAGAAATTTATTTCATTTCAAATTATTTAAATTACATAGTTAACCCCTTTTTATGATTTTAGTGTTCGGACGAGCATTCAGACTCCAATTTAGACGATTCTGGAACCATTGCGATCGTAAAAAAGAGAGCTATATTTCTCATGGTCATTTTGTGAGTGTTTTTCTACTACAAGTTATATTCTATAATATTTAATAAAATGATTAATTGCTTTATTTAATAAATCTTGATTATCGGTAAATCAGTATAAATATTATTTAATAAAATGTAATTATCAATAAATAACTGTAATTAGATTATGCATGATCGTTAATTGAATATAATGATAAAATAATAATTTATTCTATTTCTTAATTTAAAATAAATACAGATGGATTAGTTATATATTGGTAAGAAGGATTATTGGATTAATGATAAAGACATCCTAAAATACTAAATTAATAATTACTAAAATAATTGTGAAGAGTTTGAAAATAGAACCTTATATATAATTCACTTGTGATATCGATCATAATAATAATAACAACAACAAATATTGATATATATATATATGTGTGTATATATATATATATATATATATATATATATATATATATATATATATTACATGTTATTGTTACATCTATCACACTGAATACTATCATGTTATGTATCTCTATCACAGTTACACATATAATGTTACCTGTACACGGATACATGGATACTCTATTATATTATACACTGTCACTGTTATATGGATACTAGACACTGTTATTTCATGCGCTAGTATCATCATTACACTATAGTCTTTTGGAAACTGTTAGTTCATATAGACACTTGTTACACAAATATTATTATTTCATATACTTGTATCACCGACTAAATGGATACGATATACTTATATTTCGTATACTTGTATCACCATTACACGGGCACTTTACGCACTGCATGTATTTATCACATGGATTCACTTGTATACTTGTTATGATTGTTTCAGTATTCCTGTTGCATGTATCATTGCCCCTGATATATATTATATATATATATATATATATATATATATATATATAATATATATATATATATATATATATATATATATATATATATATTCCTGTATTTCTGTTACATGACTGTCTAATATAGCATATTATTGTTTCTTGTTTTTGATATCGATATAATAACCTTGTTACTGGGACATACTGGCATTTGATCCAAGATGTACGGAGCTAAATGCCACACGGAATATTGTACCACGTGTTATCATATCATCTTGTTCTTGTTATCTTGTACATGAATCCATAGGGGGCCACCTTTAGAGTCTCACATCTCCTGTTTCCCATTATCTTGTTCAGTGATACAAAGATTGCTCATGTTCTGTTGTCCTATTCTTTATTACATGCACCGTTATTTTTCTAGGTTCATTGAATAATTAATAAATACAATATGGGTTGAGGAGACTTAACGGTTGACTAGGCCTTATCGAGTGGATGTCCTAGATCCATATTTATTCTACTGCAGGGGAGGGTAGTACTGGTTACCAATTGTATATACCTCCATGAGCTCTCATTTCCCTTTTCATGCTCCCCTCTTAGCGGAGGGCCCTGGTTTCAGCAGCAAGGGGATTGTTTAAGACTGTGGTTTCGAGTATGCACAGGATACACTCACCCGATAAGAGCTCTTTGACCATTGGATTTCCAATGAACATAATAAAACGGTATAAAATAATAGTGACGTCGAGAATGCTTGTTATTTGGTCACTCTCTCATTCGGATCATGATACCCGTATGCCATGTTTGGATGGGTTCGGCTGTAGTGCGGGCTCCGGTATGAAGTACCTGTGGTATGGGACACTGAAAGAGATTGATTAAAATACCAGGCGGTACTAATTATTACTATTGTATAAATCACATGACATGATCGATACATGTATATTATTGTCCATTTATTCTTGATGCACTTTCAACTATCTAAATTGCCACCTTGTTACATGTATACTTGCACTTCTTGTATTCTTCATAGACATGTTATTCAGAACACATATACTCTGCATTTCATGTATTTTATGTTCCATGTGCTTTCTTCATATTAGCATGGTTATTATGTGTGCTTCATGTATACAGTTCAGATTATCCATATTACTCGTGATATTATCATACCGTTTTTTACTAGAGTTACCTTAAATGAAAAATAAAAAAGATAATATATGTTACTTACACAAGTTAATAATATTAAAATGCCTCTAAACATTGTATCATATTCCACATATCGATGATAACATATAAAAGGTATAACTCATACTGATTATAACAACATAATATTAAATAGCTAGGTGATATATATATATATATATATATATATATATATATATATATATATATATATATATATATATATATATATATATATATATATATATCACTCTTCCCAATAATATTATAGATATTCATTTATAATTGGATATTATCATAGAGGTGACACAGTTGACATATCAGGCATTGATAATGTTACAGTGCTAAAACAATTCTTATATATACACCGATTATTAGCTTACGCATATTGTATTAGCAGTAATTATATATGTATTATATAATATCATGATTGTACTACTATTATAGTGTGTGTGTGTGTGTGTGTGTGTGTGTGTGTGTGTGTGTGTGTGTGTCTATATATATATATATATATATATATATATATATATATATATATATATATATTACTTCTTCCTTTTTTTATCACTCACTAGGTCGCTTTCTGACGACCCTGAATTTGCATGCCCAGGTTGGAGATCTGAGATATCTAGTATCAGACATTTCTCGGGACATACATAGGAGACTCGCCACCTATACTATTCATAGGTATCTTTATTATTTGTTTTCATTTACAAATTTATCTTTGTTTCTATAACTATTATGATCACAGATCTCTTTTGTAGGCATTCTTGTACTTATTTAAGGCTGGAACTATTGTGTATATGGTGGTTATTCCTGTACTGAGGCTTAACGTACGTACGTGAGGGTATTTTCGCGAAGCGTATGTACGTCCCGTAGCATCCCCGTATTCACGGGAGCGTGGCATTACAGTTTGGAATCAGAGCCTATGTTCACACCCAATGTAGGTAACCACCTAGGTCAATAGTCAGTCTCTTACCAACAGTACACCCAGATTCAGATTAGAACTCATCTATATCTGACTTTGGGGATTCCAGCTATGACTAAAAGAATATCTCAGTCCGTTGATAATCCAGTCCTTATTTCCTAATATTCCTTAATTTCATTATCATCCTTAATATTCTGATTTCTAATCACTTCTCCTTCATAATCTTGATTCTTTCTTTATTAATTTGATATCTAATACTAGTCACCTAGTCTCGAGTTCGCTATAGATATCAGAGTGGCGCAACGAAAGAGTCGTAGGCCAATAACATTCAGGCTCCAGGACTATAAATATTGTACTCCTACTTGATCTAAAATTTTGAGAATGAATTTTTTTTTGTAAGGTGGGGAGAAGTGTAACCCCTCGATCTTATATGTATGTAGCACAGTATCAATACTTGATACAGTCTACAAAGTTGATTTAACCTTCCTGATAGTCAGATTGAATCAGTTTCAGTTTCAAATATTATTTTATGATATATTAGATTTTTTAGAATTTTCTAAAATTTTTCTGGATTATTTTTAAAAAAACTCTGAAGTCGGTGTCGACCGATACCAATAATCGACTCTAAGATTTTTAATTCACAAATAGAGTTGAGTTTCTGGAATCTACTTCCATATTATTACTTAGAATCATATTTTAAAGCTTAATACATTTTTGAGATTTTTCTGAATTGTCAAAAATTCGGCCAAATCGGTGTCGCAGTATCGTTGAAACCTTCAAGATTTTTAACTTGCAAATCAGGCTGAATTTCTTGAATCCGATTTCACATTGTTCCTTAGTATAATATTCTCTATTTTTTGGGAACCGTTCTTAACTAGTCAAAATTTGACCCTATTAAAATAATATAAAAATACATTTTTCTATTTCTATTTCTCTTTTCTTTTTCTTCTTCTCCAAGTTTCCCTCTTCCACTGCCTTTCCTCCACGCCTCTCTCTATTTCACTCTCTCTCTCAAAATTTCTCCCTAATTCACTCTCTCTCCCCCTAACTCTCTCTCCCCCCTAATTTTCTCTCTTCTCAACACCTTATCTCTCTATACCTTTCCACATTTCTCCCTCTCTCTGACCCATGCCCAACCAGATGACTAGGCTCGGCCGCCGGTGAGGCCCTGCCGCCGGGGAGGCCCTGTTGCTACCGGCGGTGGTCCTCCTCCCTTTCCTTACTCCTATTTTCTTCTCTCTCTGTCGTCTCTCTCTCTCTCTCTCTCTTCCCCTCCTCTTCTTCTTCTTCTTTATTCTTTTCTGTTTTTTCTTCCCAATCCTCTCTCTCTCGTTTCTCTACCCATCACCGGTGGCAGCCTCACTGCCGCCGCCGCCGGTCATCGCCCCTGCCGCGCCATCGTGCGCGGCAGCGGCTGCAGCCCCTTGGCTGCCTCCCTTGCTCCCTTCTGTGCTCTATCTCCCTCTCTTTTCTCTCTCTCTCTATTTATGTGGATCTAAATCCAAATCTTTAAACCTATACCCGAATCTATTATCACTCGAACCCGTTAACCTATAAACCCTAACCATTAACCCTATAACCCATTTCGACATAAGTCATTGGGTTTGGGTATTGTATCCAAATCCGACCCATTATCAGCCCAAATCCACTTATAAACCCAATAAGGTAATTTTTACATAAAAATTCTTGTTAAATAAATTTATTTCATTTTAAATTATTTAAATTACATATTTAACCCTTTTTTTTATGATTTTAGTGTTCGAGCAATATCTTGAGCATTCAGACTCCAAATTAGACAATTCTAGAACTATTGCGATCGTAAGAAAGAGAGCTACATTCTCATGATCATTTTTTGAGTGTTTTTCTACTACGAATTATATTCTATCATGTTTAATAAAAATGATTGATTGCTTTATTTAATAAATCTTGATTATCGGTAACTCAGTATAAAAATTATTTACTAAAATGTAATTATCGAT
Organism: Agave tequilana; assembly: GCA_038442645.1. Lineage (NCBI taxonomy): Eukaryota > Viridiplantae > Streptophyta > Magnoliopsida > Asparagales > Asparagaceae > Agave > Agave tequilana. Next base: position 27,108 of record JAVJIF010010944.1, on the reverse strand, counting down.
AAATCACTGTAATTAGAGTATGCATGGTCGTTAATTGAATATAATTTAAAAAATACTAATTTATTCTATTTCATGATTTAAAATAAAATACAGATGAATTAGTTATATATTGGTAAGAAGGATTATTGGATTAATGATAAAGACATCATAAAATACTAAATTAATAATTAGCAAATAATTGTGAAGAGTTTGAAAATAGAATCTTATATATACTTCACTTGTGATATATAATAATAATAATAAAACAACAATATTGATATATATATATATATATATATATATATATATTCATGTTAATGTTACATCTATCACACCGAACACTGTTATGCCATGTACCCCTATCACCGTTACACAAATATTGTTACCTGTACATGGATACACTGATATTCTATTATATTATACACTGTCACTGTTAATTGGATACTAGACACTGTTATTTCATGTGCTAGTATCATCGTTACATGCTAGTCTTCTGAAAACTGTTAGTTCATATAGACACTTGTTACACAGAATACTATTATTCATGTACTTGTATCACCGATTAATGGATACGATACACTTATATTTCATATACTTGTATCACCAATACATGGGCACTCTATGCACTGCATGTATTTCTCACATGGATTCACTTGTATACATGTTATGATTGTTTCAGTATTCTTGTTGCATGTATCATTTCCCCATATATTATATATATATATATATATATATATATATATATATTATATATATATATATATATATCCTGTATTTTTGTTACATGACTGTCTAGTACAGTATATTATTGTTTCCTATTTTTGATATCGATATAATAATCTTGTTACTAGGACATACCGGCAACTGATCTAAGATGTGCGGAGCTAAGTGCCACACAGAATATTGTACCACAAATTTGTTGGCCTAGAGGCCCTTCACTCTAGTTTTGATGATGATTAACTCATATAGTTATAATTTACTAATAATTTGTGATATTTAGTTTCAGATATTTGACCAAGATATTAGCAGGTGATTAGCTTCAACAAAGTGTTTTGGAGCTTTCACATAGTAATTCAAGAGCTCGAGCGTCAAGTTTACATCTAGCACTCGGTGGAGTCAAGCTCAGTGGATCACGTTTTGATCGAGTTGACTTGGAGACGGAGTTCGACAAGAAGGCTTTGGTTTGTTTACTTAAGTTTATTTGGGTCTCAATATAAATATTAGAGAGTGTGGTATGCTCAAGTTCACAGTACACACACACAAGTTTTATATTTGGTTTTTCAGTTTAACCGACCTTGGTTTTCATGAATAGATAGAATCAAAATAAGTTTACATGGTTTAATATATATTAGATTTGATCTATATACATCTATGCTTCATCTATTTAGAAAAACTTATTTTGATAGGCCATGTGTTTGGAGTTTTGTATTTATACAAACCTATTTTTTGATATCATGTCAAAAATATAGATATGATATCTTTCATGTATATTAGATTCTATCCATATACAATATGCTTAAAAGTTATTTCAATATCATGTTTTTGTATTTACATGTATTTTGAAAAAATCGGATTTCCATTTCAAAATCCAAGTTTCGAAAAATACAGTTTTTGGTTTTAGGCAAATTTTCTATCTCACAAAAATGGTTCAAATTGTCTGAAATATGTGTTGAATTTTTTTCACACATATTTGTATTTCAAAGATATAATAAGAACTGATTTTTGTGGAATTTATGTGATTTTATGGGATTTATTTGAAGTTAAAAACCCAAGTTTTTAAGTCCTATAATGGCTAGACTGGCTGTATACTGGTCGACCGGAACGGTCGACCATAGCAATAGTCAGTCGATCGGTGCGATCGACCGACGTGCACAAGCGTGCACTCCTGCTTGAGCTAATGGGCCGGTCGACTGGGTCGGTCGATCGTCCAGAGAGCTCTGTTCTCTGGAAATGGCCCCGTCGACCGGGACGGTCGACCGGCAGAGAGCTCTGCTCTCCGTATCTAATTTTGGTCGACCGAGCCGGTCGACCGGTAGGCTCAACGATCAAAAATATGACCGTTGGCCGGTTGAAAGCCCGGTCGACCGGAAGGGCATTTAAGCCCTTTCCAGCTGCAACGGGCAGATTTATTTACCTTGCATTGATTCATATTGTCATATCATTCATATATGCTTGGTATTGTTTGTGTGTGCCATACTTGTGTTAACCAAGAGAGCTTCATATAGCACCTCAACTCTTATTCAGAGGAATCAAGAGGAGTTAGTCCAGAGCCCTTCACCGAGAATTTGGCTACACTCTTTGGTTACACTAAGTGTGTTGAAATTAGTTTTTAAATTCCGCATTATTTGTCATATATTAGCCTTACACCTATTCACCCCCCTCTAGGTGTACTTTTAATTGGCATCAGAGCCTACGCTCCTGATATTAGGTTAACCACCTAGAAGTGAGATCTTGATTAGCTAATCTATCATTTGCATTTGCACACATATAGTTTGCACTCATGGATGTCCCTCCCATGTTTGATATCTCTAAAATTTATATGGAAGGTTCTGATGAGTTGTCATTTAAAAGCCATAGGTTACAAAGTTTACCTTGCCATTACCAAGGAATCTTACCTAAGTAATAGCAAGCATTTAGAGGCCAATGCACTAGCCCTAGAGGCACTAGAAAATCACTTAGCAAAGAATATTTAAATATGGTTTCTCATTGTGATTCTGCCTTTGCAGTGTAGAACATCTTGACCTCTCCAAAGCTTCAATTGCCAATCCAAGTGGAGAAGGAATCTAGTGGAGAAGAATCCGACCAACGTTGCTTCATGTCCAAGGGAATGATTCCCTTGAGGTACTTCGGATACTCAACTAGATAGTGCTACCTCTTCTTTTGATGATCTTGATAGTATGGATGCCGATGCATTAAATGAAGAGCTATCTATTATTTGTGAGAATCTCTTGAAAAAATATAAAGTTTTGAAAAGAAAACTTTTAAATTAACTAAAGAAAAATAAAAACTTGTCTTCAAAATTTGATATTGTTTTGCAAGAAAGAGATGAGATTTTTAATGAAAGGGATACATTGAAATCTAAACTTGATCTTGCCCAAAATGAAAACAAGATTTTGAAAAGTAAAAATGATTGTGAAAATGTTTTGAACAAAAAATGAAGATTTAACTTCAAACTTGATTATGTTATAGAAGAAAATGAATCTTTGAAAAAAAATTTCTTTTATTTCAAAAGAGTTAGATTTGTTTTCAAAGAAAAACACTACTTTGTAAAATGATATTGATTCACATGTTTGCCATGCTAGTATAGCTTCATCATCTAGCATACCTATTACATGCACCTCTTCTTCCATTATTGAAAATGATATTTGTTTGTTAAAGAAGAGTGCTGAATGTTTGGGCTCTACTTTGAGCCATTGTGCCATGAACCACACACGTTTGGAATCTATGTTTCGAAAGAAACAAGTTTCTCCTATGCATCACACAAACCACGGCATACACATGCTCCTCACGTTCACACTTATCACACTTTGTATGCTCATGTGTACACTTGTACACATTGTGGACGTAAGGGCCACCTTACTATGTTTTGTTATGATAGGATACATGATGAAAATTTAGCAAATAAGTTTGTTTGGGTTAGGAAAGGAGCTAACCCCCATGGACCCAAAAGAGTATGGGTACCAAAGACCACTCTTATTTTATTTGATGTAGGTGTGGGCTCTCACTTGACGTGAGAGTGATGGTGCCTTGAGGTGGATGCGTTCCGAGCTTAAAGGTGACAATTTTGGATGCATCACTTTCAAGAGGAGTTTGGTGGGAGGACCACCTTGGTTTGGAGACATAGAGATGTCCCTCTTGGTTTTGGTAACGATCTCTAACTCCCATTTATGTTTACAAGCTTTTCATGTCATTGATTTTTAGCATGTTTTGTTTCATGATTATTATGATAAATGCCATGATATTTAGACCTATGACATACATACATAGTATTTGAGATACACACATGTTTATATGTACCTATACTTTGTGTTCTCATTATAGTTTAGCTATTATGTATATCATAGATCTAAGACATATGCATTTACATAATGATCATGTTGATATATGTTTCATTTTTATGCTTCATAATTTGATAACATGTTTAGATGTTAGTTTTCATTAAAACTTGAGTATATACTTGTACAACTAGTGAGCCACAAATAGATTATTATATGTTTGTACCTAAATGCTCATTTGTACCCATTAGAAGTACTAGTATAACTTAGTTTTGATGATTCATGCATTTTGACTTGTATTCTCTATTTTTGTGCATGTTTTCATGTTTGTGTTTAAACTTCATGTATATGTCTATTTTGTCTAAACTAATAGTTATACAATACATCCTTGAGCCACTTGCCTTCATGCATATACTTTTATGGACTCGTTTATGTTTAGATATGTATGTATACTCTAGTTTGTACATAACATACATGTGCCTTGAAGATTGAACTATTTTGATAATTTTTATGTTTTTGATAAGGAATTTCATATTTGAGCTTGATTGCCTTTTTTTCATGACTATGTTTTTCACAAAAACTTGTACACTCATATTACTTGATGTTTTCTCATGATTTTATTTTCATGAGTATTATATGTGCTATATAGATTTTGAGCGTTATTGGTTAAGTGATTTTCAAGGTTCATGGAATATGTTATTATTTTATTCCTTACTTGAAGGATTTCGTACTAGTTTTCAAGATTATCATAAAACAAGTTGCAGTATTCTTCATTTAGTAGAGTTTTTAATTGTGCTAAAACTATTTTCAAACTTATTTTTGAAAACCCCTACCCTTAATGTGCGGTTGGATAGGCGATCATGCCTTGTATGCTTATATTGAAAATCAATTTAAACATGTGTATGAAATGGGTGGTAGGGAGTATGAGTTATGCACTTGTTCCTCATTGTGTTTTTCAATTGGTATCACAATTGATATCCATTTTGTATACTCATATTTGTTTCTATATATATATGCTTAAACTTCAAATAGTATCATTTTGATTGGTATTTATATTTTTCATACATATATATATGTGTTTTGATTGTGCTTACTATATCTCTATATCTTTGAGCACAATTATGCCATGCTAAGCTTGATTTAGTTCTTAATGAAAATTATTTTCAATTGGTATCTTATGCAAACTTATGCATCGTTTTCATTGGTATTTTATAAAGGGGGAGAAAATTCATGTTTTACCTTTCAATCAGTTTTGTTTACATTTGGTATCTTACTCCTACTCTTTATGTTGAAAAAAATGATGTTTTAGTTTTCATTTCGTTTTCTATGATCCTAATAAAAATTCTTTTCAATTGGTATATGTTTCATTTTCAATATGGTATTTAGAACATTAAATTGATATTATTTTCTATTTGGTATCTTTATTGCAAAATGATTTGGATGTTTAATCAAAAAGATTGGTTTATATTTTTCAAATTGGTATCAAAAGAGTAAAATATTTCAATTGGTACAAATTTTTACAATTGGTATCAAGATTTCCTATATGTTTATATCTTTCTATTGGTATCAAAATTTTGTTGTCTTCAAAATATTTTATTTATTTTCAATTGGTATCATAAATTGATATCATGATGTTTCGATGCATACCTTCATGATAAATTGATATATTTTTTCAATTGGTATCATAATGTTTTTGATTTGTATTGCTTATCTGCAAGGGAAGCTTAACATCTTCTCTATATATATATTCATGTTGAGTGTATGTCATATTGAAGTCATTGACCTTTCTTTAGTATGTAGTACACGTGTGTAGAGGGAGCTTCACATCTCCTTTTATACGTTACATATTATGTTTTATGTGATTAGGATTTAGTCATCTCTTTTCATATAAATGCATGTATGCAGGGAGAGTTAACTTCACGTCTCTCCTCTTCATGAATGTATATAGCATATATACCTTTACTGTTTTGATTTATGCAAAAAGGAAGAAAAATGTTATTTATGCATTTATTGTTTGTACCCCTTTATTGATGAGTTGACAAAAATGGGGAGAGATATTTTGGAGTTTGATATATGTATGTTTGTTATCTTTTACTATTAGTATCAAAAGCATCTTTTGTTGGTATTGGTATCAAGAGCATATTTTATTGTTTTGTTGATATCAAAGAGCTTTTGTTGGTATTAAGAGTAACATTTTTTAAGAACATGTTTATTTTAAAATTTGGTATAAAGAGTATGTTTATTTCATTTGTATCAAATATCATGTTTATGCATATTTATGTTGAACATTCATTGAATATCTTTATGTTTATTGCTATGCATGACTTAAGGGGGAGCTTCTATGAAGCTTAACTTTAATCCATGCATATATAACTCCATGAGTTTTGTCATCATCAAAAAGGGGGAGATTGTTGGCCTAGAGGCCCTTCACTCTAGTTTTGATGATGATTAACTCATGTAGTTATAGTTTACTAATAATCTTGTGATATTTAGTTTCAGATATTTGATCAAAATATTAGTAGGTGATTAGCTTCAACAAAGGTATTTTGGAGCTTTCACATGGTAATTCAAGAGCTCGAGCGTCAAGTTTACATCTAGCACTCGGTTGGAGTCAAGCTCGGTGGATCACATTTGGATCGAGTCGACTTGGAGACGGAGTTCGACAAGAAGGCTTCAGTTTTTTTAGTTTAAGTTTGTTTAGATCTCATTGTAAAGATTAGATAGTGTGGTATACTCAAGTCACAATACACACACACAAGTTTCATGTTTTGATTTTTCTGTTTAACCGATCTTGGTTTTCATGAATAGATAGAATCAAAACAAGTTTACATAGTTTAATGTATATTAGATTTGATCTATATACATCTATGCTTCATCTATTTAGAAAAACTTATTTTGATAAGCCTATTCATGTGTTTGGAGTTTTGTATTTATACAAAACCTATTTTTGGATTTCATGTCAAAAATATAGATATAATATATTTCATGTATATTAGAGTTTATCCATATACAATATGCTTAAAAGTTGTTTCAATATCATGTTTTTGTATTTACATGCGTTTTGAAAAAAATCGAATTTCCATTTCAAAATTCAAGTTTCAGAAAATATAGTTTTTGGTTTAAGGCAAATTTTTCATCTCACAAAAATGGTTCAAATTGTTTGAAATATTTGTTGAATTTTTGCCACACATATTTGTATTTCAAAGATATAATAAGAACTGATTTTTATGGAATTTATGTGATTTTATGGATTTATTTGAAGTTAAAAACCCAAGTTTTTAAGTTCTATAATGGCTAGACGGGCTGTTTGTCAGTCGACCGAAACGCTTGTTTTTAAGTCCGATAAGAGCTCCTTGACTATTAGGTTCCAATTAATATATTATAAAACAGTATAAATATTAGTGAGATCAGGAACGCTTGTTATTTGGTCACTCTCTCATTTGGATCACGGTACCCATATGCCATGTTCGAATGGGTTCGGCCGGAGTGTGGGCTCCGGTATCAACTACCAGTGGTATGGGACACTGGAAGAGATTGCTTAAATATCATGTGGCACTGATTGTTTTTATTATATAAATCACATGACATGCTCGATACATGTATATTATTGTCCATTTATACTTGATGCACTTTCTGCTATCTAAACTGTCATCCTATTACATGTATACTTTGCACTTCTTGTATTCTTCACAGATATATTATTCAGAACATATATACTCTACATTCCATGTATTTTATGTTCCATGTGCTTTCTTCATATTAGCATGGCTATTCTGTGTACTCCATGTATACAGTTCATATGATCCATATTATTCATTATATTATCATACTGTTGTTACTGGAGTTTAAACATTAAATGAAAAATAATAAAAGATAATATATGTTACTTATACAAGTTAATAATATTGAAATGTCTCTAAATATTATATCATATTCCACATATTGATATGAACATATAAGGGTATAACTCATATTGACTATAACAACATAATATTAAATAGTTAGGTAATATTATATATATATATAATATATATATATATATATATATATATATATACATATATATATATATATATACATATATATATACATATATACATATATATATATATATATATATATATATATATATCAGACTCTTCCTAATAATATTAATAGATATTCATATTATATAATTGGATAATATCATAGAGGTGACACCGTTGACATGCCAGGCATTAATAATGTTACAATGCTAAATCAATTTTTATATATATACTAATTGTTAGCATACATAATTGTTTCACTGGTAATTATACAGGTACTATATAATATCATGATTATACTACTATTATAGTGTATATATATATTATTGCTTCTTTCATTTTACCACTCATTAGGTTGCCTTTTGATGACCCTGGGATTGCGTGCCCAAGATGGAGATCCGAAATATCGTAGTATCAAACATTTCTCGGGATACACATTGAAGACTCGTCACCTATACTATTCATAGGTATCTTTATTATTTGTTTCATTTCCAAATTTATTTTTGTTTTCAATCTATTATGATCACTGACCTCTTTTACAGGTATTCTTGTACTTATTTAAGGTTGGAACTATTGTGTATATGGTGGTTATTCCCTATACTGAGGCTTAATATACGTACGTGAGGGTATTTTTTCCCTGCGTATGCACGTCGCCATAGCGTCTCTGTATCCGCGAGAGCGAGGCGTTACACCACTAGTCTGAGGATGATAAGGTGTGAACAATTTATGAGTTATATCATACTTTCGAATAAGACTTTCGAAGGATCTATTTGCAAAAGTGGGTGCCATTATCACTAATGATAGCACAAGGGGTTCCGAAGGGTGAGAAGATGTTCTATTTCAAAAACTTGCTTCTCTCAAAGCATTACGACATCCACTATCGAAAGTGAAGGACATATCCTTAGCTAAAATATTCGTTAAAGGTTTAGCAATTTTGCTAAAGCCCTTAATGAACGTACAATAAAAACTGACATATCCTAAGAAAGATCGGATATCTTTAATACATTTTGGCACCGGGAGCTTAGCTATGACCTCGATCTTAGCTTTATTCACTACAATTCCATTCTTAAAATTTTCATGACCCAAGATAATTTCATGTCTGACCATCAAGTGGCATTTCTCCCAGTTCAATGTCCGATTTTTCTCGGCACAACGTTGGAGGACGAGTTCGAGATGGTGAAAACATTGATGGAATGAATCTCCATAAATGGAGAAATCATCCATGAATATTTTCAAAAATTGTTCCACAATATCAGAGAAAAGACTCAACTGCAATGGAACGATGTTAGGGCATTGCACAAGCCGAAAGGCATTCAACGATAAGCAAATGTCCCAAATGGACATGTGAACTGGTCTTTTCTTGGTCCTCCGGAGCAATGGGAATCTGATTATACATCGAGTAACTGTCCAAAAAACAGTAATACTCATGACCAAGCACACGTTCATGCATTTGGTCAATGAAGGAAAGTGGGAAATGGTCCTTACGAGTTGCTGCATTTAGCTTCCTATAGTCGATGCAAACTCAAATCTTCTTGGAAAGTCGAGTTTGGACCAACTCTTTGTTCTCGTTTTTCACCACAGTGAAACTAGATTTCTTCAGAACCGCATGGACAGGACTGATCCATTGGCTATCAGAAATCGGATAGATTAACCCATTGTCTAAGAGTTTCACGATTTCAGCATGAATAACCTCTTGCAATATAGGGTTTAACCTACGCTGCGGGTCTCTCTTCGATGTAGCTTCTTCATTGAGATGAATGTGATGTTGAACTATAGCTGAACTCAATCCTTTTATGTCAGTCATAGTCAACCAATGACTTTCCCATGTTTCTTAAGATTGTTTTAAAATTCTCTTCTTGCCAGTCATTAACTGGGAAGCAATTATGATAGAAAAAGTCACTTGTTCGCTTAGATAGACGTATTTGAGATGCGTAGGTAAGGATTTCAATTTTAAGGAAGGGAAAGGCTCACTGGAAGGAGAAGTCAAGTTTAGTGGCTCCATATTTGGTGAAATAGGGTTTGATGCTCAATTCGCAGCAGACTCGACAATCTCATCAAGGTTAAAGTCTTCGGCCTTTAACTCGAAGTTACAATCAGTTTCTAGCTCCAATTATTCTTTACGCTCGCTTGTCAAGTTCTCAATGAGGTTGACTTCAAATATTTGATCCTCAACATCATGGGGTTGCTTTTCTAGGTTGAAGACATTGACTTCTCTAGTTATGTCTATAAAGGTTAACCTCACAGACCTATTCCTATAGTTAATAATAGCTTTGGTAGTAGTAAGGAATAAGCGCCCTAGGATAATGGAGTTTGAGCCCTAGGATTGGACACAGGTTGTGTCTCAAGAACTATGAAATTAACGGGGTAGATAAATTCCCCAACCTGGATAAGAACATCATTAATTTCTCCTTGAAAACTTTCACTGAACGGTCAGCCAGTGGATGGTGACTCGAGTTGGACTAAGATCGCCCAACACAAGTAATTGATAAACTAAGAAAGGGAGCAAATTGATACTTGCTTCAAAGTCAAGAAGTGCACGACTAATCTCGGCTTGTCCTATAGTGCAGGCAATGGTGTGGGACAAACAGGATCCTCGTACTTGACAGGGATCGGACCCGACATAGTAGCTTACTAATATTAGTGGCTAAGAAGACTTTCTTGAGTACATTAGTCTTTCTCTTCTTAGTGCGCATGTTCTTAAGAAATTTTGCATAAGATGGGACTTGTTGGATGGCATCAAGAAATGGCACATTTATCTTCACTTGATTAAAGATCTCAATTATCTTATCCGTGTGTGGATTCTACTTATTATTCTTCAGCCTATTTGGAAACGGTGCTACAGGCTTATACGCCTGACTGGTTAACTTGTCTTTTTCAGGCTCGTCAGATTAGGATGAAGTGGATGCTTGTGTGTTGTTGTGCTAAATGGAATTTCGTGGCATAGACACTTGATTATTAACTTTCTTTCCTGATCTCAATATATGAACAACATTACATTGATTAAACTGTTGATCCTCAGCCAGATGAACTTAGTTAGAATTTCTTGGGTTCGTTAATGGTTGACTAGGCAAAGTACCCTTGGGCCTCTCACTTTTAAATTAGCTAGTTGACTCATTTGAATCTCTAACCTCGTAATGGTTTGTGCATTGTTTGTTCTGCAATGTTTGTATGAGGGACTCTCGGTTCCTCATATACCTTTTAATAGTCTTCTAAAAATCAGTCATTCTTTTCTCAAGTGGAGGACTTTGGAAAGAAGATTGTGGAGCATGGATAGGAAAGTTCTGTTGATAATTGGAAGAATTAGATTGATGATTAGAAGAATTGTGATGGTAATTAGGTGGATGATAGGAAGAATTGTAATTATGATTGCGATGTTGGAAGTGGTTTGACCTTGAGTGGTCATTGTTGTTTTGACACCATAAGAAAATCGGGTGATTTCTCAGCCAGGATTGTACGTTTGAGTATAAAGATTGTTATGGGGCCTTGAAAAGGCTATTCATGGGCTCGGGATACATTTCTTGAGCACTGAAAACTGGACACTTCTCAAACATATAGTTCATGGCTTGACAGTAAGTACAACCCGAAGTTGAAAAAAATTTGGGTTGACTTTGTTGACAAAAACTGGCTTCTTGATTTTTAGAGCTTCCATTCTTCTCATTAAGCTAGAAATTTTAGTCTCGACAGCTATGAATGATTCTATTGAATGGAGACGTCCTTTTGAAGAGATAGGATTTGTGTTCCTAAAATTTTCAGGTGTAGGTTCCCATTGGAGGGTTCTTTCGGCTAGATCTTCAAATAAATCCCACCCTTGATTTTCATCCTTTTGCTAGAATCCCCCTTGGAACATTATTTCTAAGATGGTTTTGTTCGGGTAGTTTAGACCGTCATAGAGAATTTGGCATTATTGTCACTTTTCTATGCCACGATGAGGACACATGATAAGGAGGTCTTTGAAGCGTTCAAAGTACCTCAAAAATGGTTCACTAGATTTTAGCTTGAACTACAAGACGTTCTTCCTAATGAGAGTGGTCTTGTGAATTGGATAGAATTCTTTAAGAAGATCTTGATGAAATCATCCACAGTATGATTGAATCGGCCGTAAGCTGTATAGCCATTTCTTGACAAAGTCCTTAAAAGAAAATGGAACGAATCTCAACATATTAGCATCATCTACAAGGTAAGAGATTTTCATCATTAAGCATATTTTCTCAAATTCTCTTATAAAAAAATACTCATTTCAGACTCTAAGCCATGAAACTTAGAGAGTGTATTGATGAACTGAGACTTAAGCTCAAAATTATTGTCACCATTTGATGAAAGTTGGATGCAAGATGGAGTGAGGATCTCATGGATAGAACCTATTCTGCAAAGATGTCACTTGAGCCATAATTGGATCTAGTTTTGGTTCTGCTTTCGGTGGTAAAGTGTTTCTAGTTAATCTAAATGAATTTGGGTCTCTTGACCACACTTGCATATACAAATACTACCACAAAGATGTTCAACAATCAATCAAAAAGAAAAAAGAAAAATCAACCATGCCTGTTCTAAAGGAGACCTGGACCTAGAAAACTTCTAACTGGTTAGATTATCCACAGGAGGCATAATGCAGAATCTGGCCACATGAAAATCAGCCAGGTCAGGGCAAGATTGGTGGGAGGCATCCGCGCAAAAAAGCGAGGGGCCTAATTAATCCAAACCACCAGCCTTCGAGGTTTCGCCTCTCAATCCCCATCCTTTGATACCGATTTGGCAGGAGTCAAACTCTAACATTTTTCCCCTTAAGATACCCTCCTAATGAGTTAAGATGTCCCTAAGGCCAACATCTATCAGATTTTAAGCTAGGCTTAGGTTGTGCATACTTGGAGATGGTTTGTGGGCTAAGGAAGGGTAATGACTCCCCCACCTTATCTTTTGTTGGGTTTTTCCCTTAAAATGATTTAGTGTAAAGTGTGCGAGATATAGAAAAGTAGCATTTAATAAGCAAATAATCACTCAAGAATGTTTCTAAGTTATATGCTATGCAAATGTACCTTTCTCCAACTTTCTCCAACAATAATCGAAATGAAAACATAATTAGACAAATGCCTAGGAATGCAAGTCTAAACATTTTTTTAAACAATTTCAATCAACCAATTACTATTGTATTAAAAACAAGATTGTGAGATAATCAAGTTTAGAAAACTAGCAATAAAGAAAGCTTGTTTTTGCAGAGCAATATTTCCTGCAAGAAAGAGTTTTTTTTAGTCCCACAATAAATGTGTTTCTGTGGCAAACTCTTAAAATCCTGTTCACTATTTTCTAAAGTAGGGACACAGGATCACAAGTCTTCTTCTGCAAAACTCGAATACTCAACCTGATTCTTTAACCCTGAAACAAAACACCAAACTTGTCAAAACACAAGAATATCGTTCCCTTCCCGGCAACAGCGCCAAAAATTGATCATAAAAATTAAGAATACCATGTAGCTTAGAGCTAATGGGTCGTGTCTACGAGGATAGATGTGATGAAAGCTGTTGACACTCAAAAAAAGACAAGATTTCTAACTGGCCTGAATAATGTCTAACTTATTGACATCTATAAAAGACAAGCGGCAGACAAGCTGACGACCAGTTCTTTACCCATCTCAAAGGGACGTATCAATAACTTGGACTCTATTGATCCAGTGAAGCAGACAGTAAGCCAAGAAAAGTTCGTGAGAAGGCCCAAGCAGGACCAGAGACATTAAGTGAGCTCAACACTAAGTCTCGCACGAGCCCACGAGATGAGTCTCGCACAAGAAGCCAAAGTTGCTTAGCATCGCAGGAAGTTCCTTAACAAACTTCGCTGCAAGAGATGCTCAGTTAACTCCGCAGAAAGTTAACTTCGATCGAAGCCCCATATAACTGCGCAGAAGGATGATTGGTAGCTTCGCCACAAGTTCTATCTAGCTCCGCTGAGAGCTTTCTTCTAGCTTCGCCAGAAGCTTCTCCCAGCTCCGCCATGAGCTTAACGCAACGACTCCGCTGCGGGTCTTTTATGGCCACCTTTGACCAATCAAATCTCTAAATGAGATCAAATCTAATTAAGATCAAATTTGGCAGTTGTTTGCCATGATCTTTTGACTCTCCCAATCAAGTGAGAAGATCAGCGGAGATCTTTCAGTTATTTGAAAAGAATCAAGGGAGTATCCCTAATTTAGCAGAATGGATCAAGAGATCAGCTATTCCTACCTTCGCAGAAGCTGATTCTAGCCTCGCGGCGAGGCTACTTATCGGATGTAAAACCGATTGACCAAACTGTTTCCAGATTTTTTAGGGTGATAATACCCCTACTCCTCCTTATAAATAGCCTACCAAAGGCGGGAGCTAGAAAGGAGGGAGAGGCTCAGAAAAAGAGAGGAGAGACGGTTAAGGATAGGGATCAACTCTCTTGTTTCCAAGAATTCAGAGAATTACTTCTCTAATCAGGGTGCTAATACCCTAAGATCTTCCTCCTTCTCAAGAAATTTCTGGAACCAGGCGAGAAGGAATTTCCAAGCGGAGGCAGTTCGAGAAGTAACAAGAGGGCTCTACCGGCCTTCTGTTCTCCGATTCCCTGAACCAGGCGAGAAGGGAATCCCATCAGGCCACAGTCTGATTGTCTTATCGATCGCATCGTCAAAGGGATAAAGTGATCGCGCGCTGATTAGATTCCTACCGGCACACTTTCCCAGAAATCTCAGAGGAGATCTATTTGTAATGATCTGTTACGATCTTAAAGAATTACTTGTAATTTCGCTCCTCGAATATCTTTTTGTAAGTTTTCCCCTTTCCAAAATCAATGGAAAATAAGATGGCGACTCCGCTGGGGACTACATTCTCTACTACTGAGAATCAAGTGTTGCAATGCGATGATCAGACCTTTAGGTCTATTGCTGAGACGCCGGTCATTCAATCTGTCCAAGAGAAGTTCAAACAACTTCTTCCAAGGGGTAGCAAAGTCCCCTATATACGTGCGAGTACAAGGAAGTCGGCGTAGCTGGAACCCCTCCGGCTAATTCTTCGAAGCAAGTCTCTGCTGAGACAGATAAGGCTCTCCGCAAGCCCATTACGGTCTTCTGGCGCAACATGGAGACGGTGTCGCAATGCGAGGGTCAGAATCTTAAGCCTCTACCTTCAAAAACCTAGTCGTTCATTTCGACCAAGGAAAATTCGAAGAGCTCCTCTCAGAAGGTAGTCCAGTGCTCCACATACGGAAGCATAGAAGGTCTCAATGGTTAAGGTTTCGGAGCAAAAACTGAAAGGAGACTCCTCCCAACTCCTCTCAGCGAACTTAAGTCTCTCCTCTCAATTTCTCATTCTTTTTTTTTGGGTGGAAATATCTGTTCCCCTAAAAACATGGAGATATCTTGAGAAGCATCACCTGGTCACCATTTTACCCTTCAATTCATCTGCTTCTTCCTAGCTACAATGGCTGCAGTGCTTTGCTGCCTCGCCATAACAGTTAGGATAAAGGATTTTCTTAGCAGCATGAATCTCGAGACTAATTATCATAGATAAACGATAGATAAACTCACAAGAAAAGTGATCAATTGTTGCTTTTGTAATGGTGTAGTATCCCCAATAAGAAAAAAAAAAAAAAACAAAACAAAAACAAAACAAAACAAGAACATCATATGAAGAATTTCATAATGTATCGCGTATAAAGATTTGAATATATTCAGCATGAAGCTACTTACTGTTATATCAGCACAGAACTGCAGCTGATTAAAAATTTGGAGAACTCGTATCCAAACTTAAACTTACAAGCCTATTAGGATCAAATTTGGATTTCACATGAATATAATCAGAACGTAATCACTACATACTCACAGACTAGACCACATATTTAAGTCAGAATAGATTGGTTATGGGTTATCAGCTTCTCATGCAACTACCACCCTTCAAACCCACTTTACAACAATTAAAGGAAATAGGATCAAAGAAGTTAGGAGAGAGAACCAACCATCATTGTCAACGTTAAGGAGGGAAGATGCTATATCATATAAGTTGCAAATTTGTGCTTAACAAAACAGAATAATACAATATAATAAAATGGGAAAATTTTGCTTTCAGTACAGTTGACAAATAAAAGAAAACGTAACTTAAAAAGTGATATAAGAAAAAATTGAAGAATCAGGTATTTAATAAATCATATTTAAAATAATTCACCCAACCAAGGAGCTCCCACTTTAGAAACTTCAAGCAAATAAATGGTGAACGGCTACTTACAAAAAGTAGTAGACCTCCAAAGTTGCCTCAATATAGCAACAGAATGTTAGGATGCAGATGCTACTTTCGACCATGGATGTCGGAGCTCCGACGAGTCTTGCGGGGGAGAATAGGTTCACCGGCAACGGAGGGCGGAGAACGGACTCCGGCGGAGGTGTGTTCGCGCTCCGGCGATGATCGGGCTCTTGCCGGAGAGGGGGAGACCGGCCAAGGGAGGGAGGAGTGTAGGTGTGAATGGGTTGTGCAGTTGACGAATTGGATGAGGAGATGATGGGATTTGGAGAATCTAGGTTAGTTAGGATTAGAATAAAATTGTGGGGTTGTTAGGATTAGGATTTATTAGTTAAAATTAAGATTTTTAGATGGATTTAGATTTAGTCAAGATTATGGGAATTGGGTTTAGGGTAGTGGGTTGGTGGTTTCGGGTTCGGGGCCAACGGGTACGGGTTCAAGGGAAGAAAAATACTAAGTAAAAATAATAATAATATCATTAACAAAACACAAATATCGACAATAATAACCAAACAATAATAAATAAAAAATCAGAGAAACCAAATAAATACTCAGACAAATAAAATGCAGTATTATTAGATAGGATATTACATTCTACCCACCTTATAAAAATTTCGTCCTCGAAATTTCGATAAAAATATGGAATGATAAAATAATCAAATCAAGAGAGAAACAAGCAAACTTCTACGTCGCTTCTTAACGCATCATGGACCCAACACGCTTCCGCTGCGCGCTCTGATACCAAGAAAACCCTGTCACGCCCCGCTTCCCAAAATACGCTGGAGCGGAGTCGCGACGAAGGTCGGCGACGTATATACGCGAGGAAAATACCCCACGTATACACGCTAAGCCTAAATTAACCTGAACAAGTTATAAATCTAAACCATAATAATCATCGATCACTGCAATAATACATATCCATGACAATCACAATGATAGAAGATGAATAATGACAAAAAAATGGCAGCGATAAGGGAAAATCATGAAAGTAACAGGAATATAACAGAAATGAGGATACAGAACAGAGAGGGACTCAAGCTCCTCGCATAATGGACGGTCTCATCGAACACCTGCACAATAGAACAATCGTCCAATATCTGGACGTGCAAATCCAGGGTCGTCAGAACTGTAAAAGGATAAGCTCGTGCAGAAGAACACTGTGCATAAATAACAATAGGAACAACTGCAGATATAACAGACTGAATAACAAGATAAATAACTGAACAGTAGTATAACTGATAATCAACAGGAATAAAGACAGAAGACAACTGTCACAACTGTAAGTAAGCAATCAATATCAAGGCATGTAATTTATCACAGGTCACTAAGCTGGTATCCAAGTCTAGTCATAAGACTGGTCCTAGTTACAATCATACGTCTATCATAGCTTATCTATGTACAATCAGATGGTATAGTCAGTCACAATGCATTAACAGTTCATTATCATTTATTATGTTAGCGAACACCAATTGCCACCTGTAATAGGCGCATTCCATACTACGCCTACTACACATGTCAACCAGAGTCCTAAGTTATTGAAATTAGCGGAAGAGACATTGTCCATGCTTTAGGTGGGTCCCGTACATACCCGGGACCACGGCCTCAGTTTCCTGGCGCTGAACCAGACCGTACCGCTAGGTACTCAGTAGCAGTAACAGTAATCTTACTGTGAAAATAGTGGAACAGTAATAGTACAGATGAGAAAGGCACCAACAAATTATTAAGATGGTGAGAATGGGGACAGTACATCGAGTCTCTCTCTCTCTCTCTCAACCTTGCATACTAATTGAGTTTGCGAGGTAGCAAACTGCTGTAGCCACTTCTTAGGAATGGAGATCCTACTAACTGAGCTGGCGAGGTAGCAAACTGCAGTCAAGACCAGATGGCGATTCAGTTCGGAAACCACGTCATTTCATGTGAGTGTTTGCTTTTATCTAATTCCTTATTTACCGTTATTTACATGTATGTATGTCTTGCCTTTATCATTTCATGTGATTATTTGATGTATTTTACCAATGTGATTACCTGTATCGCTTCACGAGGCATCAGTGCACATTCATTATATTTATTTTGCTAATTCGAGTATTTATTAGCATCATTTCATGTGTAGCTATTTACCACTATTGATCCAGGACTAGTTGAGGCATATTTATACTGTGATTTTGTTCGATCTATTGATCAGTTGACCTACTTCATATTTGAGGATAGATGAACGATCTTATGCATACCATTTGTCGGTAGTTGTTGGTGATTATTTCAGATTAGAACTTCTGTGGATATTGAGAAAGTATTAGATGTGACATTGCTTTAACCGATAGACTGATCTACCGATACTTGGATGGCATTGACATAGTTAGAGTTGAAGTTGACCTGAATTGATGGATTTGATTAGGACTCGATGGTGATGGACTTGATCTTGGGTTGGAGAATAGGCATAGATTGGGTTAACCTGAGCTAGTGCATGTATGACATAATTAGTTAGTTACTTAGATTTTCTGAATCTTGTGATTGAGCTTAATAGAAGTGGGAATACATGTTGATCTTAATCAGATTAGATAGTGATGATTAGTTAAATATAAATAATTATGTATTTGATATGCTGGGACCCGAATATATCAGTGATTTGCAGTTATTCCTCGTGATTGCAGTTATTCAGTTGTAGAGATAGAGCTATAGTAGGAGTGATTTTATTGATATCGGTGACCACATTTTATATATATCTTGGAGTTTGATAACAGTTATTATTTGATCTCAGTTATTGATGGTTATAGGATTAGAACAGATTGGTATCGAGGAGAGGACTAATTACCGATTCATTGAGATGGTGGCTTACCGTATTGGATTACGCTGATATGGACTGATACTTAATGATTCATGATTATTGTATTGAGACTATAAGTTGATGGATCAGTTACTGATATCTCTTCAGTTCGGATGGATGAGATTATGATCAGCTTTAGTTGAGACTGCTTATTGAGCAGTAGCAGGACTGTTACTGTATTATTCATGTTACCGAAAGTTACTGGGAAAAGATTGTTTGACCGTAACACCCTGTACAGTCCCATTGTTCATCTATACACGGTTACTGTTACTGTTCACTGTTACTGATATGTTCACCGTGTATATGATTACTGACTGTTACTGTACTGTTATCGTTACTGTCACCGCATTATCCCAGTATTATAGGTAAATGAGTTCTTGATTGTTTTTACTGAATTAAATATTAAAGTAATTGACAACTTACACCGGGATTGGGAAAATTGATGGAGGAGACAGCGTCTGTATTTTGGGTGGACCTAGGATACAGGTTGCGCAGCCGACTGAGGGTTCCACTGCAGGGTTCCTGGGGATGACTGACATCCATCTGTACTGTTACTGTTCCACTGTTTTCACAGTGAGATTATTGTTACTGTTACTGAGTACCTAGCGGTACGGCCTGGTTCAGCGCCAGGAAACTGAGGCCGTGGTCCGGGTATGTACGGGACCCACCTAAAGTATGGACAATGTCTCTTCCGCTAATTTCAATAACTTAGGACTCTGGTTGACATGTGTAGTAGGCATAGTATGGGATGCGCCTATTACAGGTGGCAATTGGTGTTCGCTAACATAATAAATGATAATGAACTGTTAATGCATTGTGACTGACTATACCATCTGATTGTACATAGATAAGCTATGATAGACGTATGATTGTAACCAGGACCAGACTTATGACTAGACTTGGATACCAGCTTAGTGACCTGTGATAAATTACACGCCTTGATATTGATTGCTTACGTACAGTTGTGACAGTTGTCTTCTGTCTTTATTCCTGTTGATTATCAGTTATACTACTGTTCAGTTATTTATCTTGTTATTCAGTCTGTTATATCTGCAGTTGTTCTATTGTTATTTATGCACAGTGTTCTTCTGCACGAGCTTTTCCCTTTTACACACACACTCACCATTAGGGGTGCCATCGGATCGGATACGGATCGGATATTATCTCTACCATATCCATATCCGCACCCAACCTTCGGATACGGATACGGATATTGTGGATGTGGAAAAATGATATCCGTATCCGCCAAAATCGGATATCAGATATAAATCGGATATTAGCGGATCGGATGCGGATACTAATCGGATATGTTAAAAATGGATATGGTTAAAGATAAATTAATATAAATACTTATATTACTTTTTTATCTCATCTACTACAATATTCAATATGATACATACTATGATATTATTGTGTACATATCAATACATTCATCGTATTCATTGTCATTTGACTTCTATAACACATAGATTACATCCTCCGGTGCTAAATGCCGATTCGGATGACATGATTGATGTCGAAATACTCAAAATATCATGTAGTGCTCTTACGAGAATCGAATACTTTTCACTATTATTTTTTCACCAACTCAAAATATCAAAATTTAATGCCTTATTCTATTGAAGAATAGTCTTCTCCATACCGATATCATTATGAAGCACGCAACATTCGGATATCGGATCGGATACGAATAAGATATTACTTTACCATATCCGTATCCGCACTACCTTTCGAATATGGATACGGATACGAATATTGACGGATGTGAAAAAATGATATCCGTATCCGGATTGGAGGCGGATTCGGATGCGGATATCCGCGGATAATCCGTATCGGTGGCACCCCTACTCACCATGGCGCGTTCTGACGACCCTGGATTTGCATGTCCAGATATTGGACGATTGTTCTATTGTGCAGGTGTTCGATGAGACCATCCATTATGTGTGGAGCTTGGGTCCCTCTCTGTTCTGGTATCCTCATTTCTATTATATTCCTGTTACTTTCATGATTTTCCCTTTATCGCTTTCAGCTGCCATTTTTTGTCATTATTCATCTTCAATCATTGTGATTGTCATGGATATGTATTATTGCAGTGATCGATGATTATTATGGTTTAGATTTATAGCTTGTTCAAGTTAATTTAGGCTTAGCGTGTATACGTGAGGTACTTTCCTCGCGTATATACGTCGTCGACCTTCGTCGCGACTCCGCTCCAGCGTATTTTGGGAAGTGGGGCGTGACAATAACTAGGAGACTGAAGCATCAATTTTCCTACATGGACGGAATCGTACTTCGGCTCACTTCCCACGACATCTTCCGAGCCTGCGTCACGCATTGGAAGGAAGACAAAGAAAAATGCCGCTTGTTAGACGGAAGATAGAACTTCTCGCCATCCAACTAGAAAATCCATTGCCCTTCCCTGGCCAGCAGCTGGCGATCAGGGTCTGGCACGGCATCCCCGAACATGAAGTCGGGCTTCCTATAGGTTCGACGATCAAAATCTTCAAGGGGAGCCGTAGTCAGAATGCTCCTTGTGGTGCGTTGATCCCCACCATAAATAAGCGTGTCTCGAAACGAGAGAACTCCGTTCACTAAACAGAGAGCCTGCCCTTGGAATTGCAGGCTGATATTGCCGTCCAATCCCCTGGTCATCCCAAATAGACAGGAGTGTAGTGCACTGCAGGAACAAAGAGAAACTATGATTAGTTCATCAGCCAAGCGAAGGCCTAAACAAAAACACAATTTCCGCTAAGGCATAGCTTCGCTCTCCGAGCAAAGCTAGCATGATGATAGCTTCACCCCGAAGCTTAGCCTTGCAGTTGCAGTTAATTCCGCACTTCACAGCAAAGCCAGATACAAGAAAATATCCAAGTGTTAGCTTCGCTTCAGAAGCTTAAACGGAATGCGATACAGCCCTGACGACTAACTTCGTCAGAAGGATATTAAGGTCCTTTTCAGTTACATTCCAAAGGACAGCTTCGCATCCTATCATTCAACAGGATGTGACAGCCTAAGGGATAACTTCGCCTGGAAGCCCAAAGAAGAACTCTTCAATTCTTGGATTCCCAATCAAGAATCAAAGAGGAAATTCAGGGAACAAATTCCCTAAGAGCATCAGATCATAATTGATCATTTTTGGGTTCATCCAAAGACAACCAGACATCGGCTTTAAAAGAGAGACGACTGTCTCTAATCGAAAGGGAAAGTTCCCAACCGGCGATTGGTCGTTCGATGACCAAGGAGGAGAATTCGATGACCAAGGAGGAGAAGGACCCTCCGCTGCAAAAGTAGCCACTTCTTTTCTCGCTCGTCTCTGGGCGCCATTGAAGAACTGTGGAAGTTCTTAAACTCTCGAATGAAGAGGAATGAAGAAGAAAGAAGAAGAAGAGTCAAGTGCTCTGAAAATTTAAAGAGAAATGATGACTTTCTCTCTCAGCCCGACCAGGCTTTTATAGGCCGATGATCGCCTGAAACGACGCCTTGAAAAGAGTACAGGCTGTCGTTTCAAATTAATTTGAAACGGCGCCTAAAGCGCCTTCCCGAGAAGCTCTGATTCAGCCCCACTAAGGGCTAACTTCACCACGAGTTAAAATGCGGACTTCGCACAATACATCAATGACTTCGCCAACAAGATTGCCTTAACTCCACTGAAGGCATAGGCTGAACTTCGCAGATATGCTAGCTTCGCCGGAAGCTCATTCCTGTTTTAGATGAAATTCTATCTTTAACTCCGCATGGAGTTTAGCTCCGCGGAGCCAAGTTCAAGATGAAGGCAAAGTAAAGATCAGATGAGCAGAAAATGAACTTTCATTAATTAAAGGAAAGGTACATTGATACTATATCAAGGTTGTGTTTCATACAAAGAATCATTTGCTCGAGAGGCATACAAGTGTGTCTTATCTACTTTCAAGCCAAACCACACTAGACACGAAAGGTCTTCCTCCTACACAAGGCTGTAATCCTTCACATAATGATAGAAGGTGCCACCAGGACAGATTGTGCCACCAGGAAGCCGAACCTTCTCTGATTAAAATTGGCAAAGGACTGATCGTCACCAGCAGGTTGGATCTTCTTTGATGAAAATGGCAATGGAAGATCTGCGACCTTACAGGTGACGTCCGCTTTCCCGAAGTGGATCATCTCGAATAAGCGACTACCAGCCTCGCCTCGAAGTGGATCATCTCGGATAAGCGACTGCCAACCTCCGCTGGGACGCACAGCGGTGCCCCAGTTTGTTCCTCCTGCTTAAAGGTAAAGTCTCAACTGGAAAAGCAAGAGGAAATTTCCTGATTTCTTTCATCAAGTCACAAGATTGGCGAACATAACTCACTGCAATGTAAACCGGAACAAATTAGCAGTTAAACGCAGGAGAAGCTGCAAAAGCACTAAGTCAAATTCTTTGGGCGAAGCAATCCCATTCAGTCAAGTATTGATTTCAGTTAAAGCAGAGGATAGCCTCGCTTGGCACAGTAATGATGGTCTAGCTCAGCAAATACTAAGTCCTAGCCTCGCCTATATGGCTAAGCCAGACTGATCCTGAGGGGACGCAGTCTTGACCCCACCTATATGGCAAAACTGGCTCAACTTTGAAGAGACTAAGTCCCAATTATTGCCTGTGTAGCGGACTTAACACGCATGCAGTGATCTTTCTTTGATCAAGTCAAAATGATAGCTTCGTTGGGAAGCTATGCTGAAACCCTTCTCTGCAGATCAGTCCAATACAAACAAAGGATAAGGGAAATCAATCCCTGAGGCAGCTGTTAAAGATAAACTAAGGGAGATGACTCCCTAAAAGTTTATTGGTGAAGTCTCTGAATGATCAAGACTTACTGGTCCTTGGCCGGGTAATAACCAGAGTAGGCATCCCCACTAGTTCAGAGATCTGAGTATCTCTCTCAACCAAGAGAAGAGAAGAAGAGAAGATCACTTCTCTTCAGAGGATCTCAAATGTCCTATTTATAGGCCTCATGGCCTGAGTGTTGCCGCCTCAAGCGTGGAAGCACGAGCGCATTTAAGGCTTTTATTGCGCCTTGAGAAAAGGGACGGTTTTCCTTGGAACCGTGCAAAGGAAGAAACGCTCTCCCTCATAAAGGCATTTATTACGCCTTGAAGACTCCTTGAAGAGAGGAATATCCTCCCTTGGAAACGCGCGAGGGAAGAATATCTCCCTCGATTAATGCGAGAGAAGTCATTCTGACCTCGAAAAGGAGTAGTCCTTCTCGTGATTGACCCACAGCAGTTGGCCTTGGAAAGGAACAACATTCCAAAGCGAACTTATTCCGGGAGGCTCAGACGGGGAGCTACTCAGACGCAGAACTACCCAGACGCGAAGCTACCCAGATGCGAATCTACATGATTCTTCGGTAAACTTATCCCAAAGCAGGATTAAAAGCTAAGCTGAACTCAACCACAATGGCGACGTTCGTACTTCACATACCACCTATCAAAACAGTTCAAAGTATTTCGAAGTCTGAGCCATTGCAGACTTTCGAAAACTTTGAAGGGGGTCTTGTTGACACTTAAAAAAGACAAGATTCTTACTGGCCTGAACAATGTCTAAACTTGTTGACATTTACAAAAGATAAGTGATAGACAAGCTGACGAACCAGTTTTCACCCATCTCCGAGGGACAAGGAAGCAACCTGGACTCCACTGATCCAGCAAGCAGACAGTGAGTCGGATTGTCTCTAAACAGACCTCAGCAGGTCTAAGATGCTAGGACTTAGCATCACATGAGCCCAAAAGGACAGCCTCGCTTGAGAGACTAAGATCATCCAACTTCGCCTTGAAGCCATTCAAAGCTCCGCCAGGAAGCTAACTCATAGCTTCGCCTGAACTGCTGAAGCGTAACTCCGCAGAGAGAGTCAGCTTCGCCTGAAGCCACATGCAACTGCGCAGAAAGGGTATATGGTAGCTTTGCAACAGACGACGTCTAGCTCCGCCGAAGAAGCCTTTCCTCTGACTTCGCCAGATACTGCCTCCAGCTCCGCTGTGAGTTCAAAGCGGGCAGCGCTGCTGCTGGTCTGCTATGGTCAACCTTTGACCAATCAAATCTCCAGATAAGATCGGATCTAATCGGGATCAAATCTAATCAGGATTGAGATCAAATCCAATCAAGATCAAATCTGAGATCAAATTTGGCAGTTTGATTGCCACAATCTCTTGACTCTTTTAAAATGAGTAAGAATATCAGGGGAATCCTCCAACGATATGGAAAGGATCAAAACAGATCAAGAGGATCAACTGACCTGCCATTTTTAGCTTCGCAGAAGTTGATCCTAGCTCGCAGCAAGGCTACTTTCCAGAGATTTAAACAGATTTGATTCAATCTGTTTCCATATTTTCAAGGGACAATTATACCCCTGCTCTCCTATAAATAGATGACCACTCCAAAGGTAGAAAGGAGAGGCGATACGCAAGAGAGAAGACTCCACAAGCAGAGACTTCTTCACAAGGCACCGTGCGTTCTTGAATTCAGAGACTTTATAGAGAATTGCTTCTCTAATCAGGATGTTGATACCCTAATACCTTCTTCTCAAGGAATCTCCGGAGCCAGCGAGAAGGAATTCCTAATTGAAGGCGGTTTTGAGAAGTAGCAAGAGGGTTCTACCAATATTCTGTTCTCTGATTCCCTGAACCAGGCGAGAAGGGAATCTCATCGCTCGCATCGTCAAAGGGACAAAGTGGTCGCGCGCTGACCAGACTCCTATAGGCACACTTCTCTAAAATCTCTGAGGAGATCTACTTGTAATCTTTTTAAAAATACTTGTATTTAACTCCTCAACTCTTTTTATTGTAAGTTTTCCCTTTTGCAAATTATATGAAAAACACACACCTTTGTCTCATGAGATATATCAACAATGCCTAGATAAATTATCAATAAAAGAGACAAAGTACCTGTGACCTCCAAGCGATGCAGTCTTAGCAGGTCCCAAAACGCTAACGTGAATACAATCAAGAAGACCTTCTGAGTGGTGAGTAGTGTGCTGAATTTCACCTTCTTCTTGTCCAGAACGTCGTGTTCACCCAATTCCAGTTGCAGCTAGCAGCACCTTCAATGATCCCTTCTTTGCTAGAGCTTGCAAAGACTTTTCACCGCCGTGTCCGACCCTCATCTGTCAGACCTATGTGCAAACATTATCTGAAGAAATAGAAGTCTCCACCTGACCTGTAACTGTACTACCCTTTAAGTAATAGAGATTTCTCCGGCGGACGCCCTTCAAAGCACCATTGAGCCTTTGGTCATCTTGAGAATACCATCTCGTATAGATACACATGACCAATGTTTTCAAAGCACCAACAGAGATAAGATTCCTTTTAAGTTGAGGTACATACTTCACCTCCTTCAATTCTCGTACTATCCCATCATCCATCTTGATACGGATTTACCCATCCCTTCCACATTACACGGATAATCATCATCCATAACCGTGAAGCATCTATCTAGCTTCTCAAACTAGAAAACCAGTCCCTGTTCGGGCACACCTGATAGGTAGCTCCTGTATCTAAGATCCACTCAGCATTATCTGAGTAACTAACAGTAGGAGCAGTAACAGAGAGAGGGAGAATACTGATGAGTCTGAATCCGATCCATCCGCCTTGAAGTATTGGCTTGAGTACTGACCACCTTTGTGAAATTTGCCTCGGTCATCGGCTCCTTCTTCTACTTTGGTGGTTTGAACAATCAACTTTCCAGTGCCCTAGCTCCTTGCATAAGGCGCACTAGTTCCTCTTAGATCTCTGAGCATGATCTGGTCTTCGATCTTCCCTGATCACTCTTTCCTTCCGATTGGAACTCCTGCCTCTTACCGCCAATGTCTCTGCTGTTGTGCTCCCCCGAAGAAGACAGTCTGTCATGTCTCATTACTTCATAACTCATAAGAGCCGTAGACACCTTGCTGTAGTTAAGGGATTTTCTTCCATTGATCAATGTAAGAGTAAAGGTCTCATACTCTTCTTGAGGAAGAGAATTCAATAGGATTAACCGCTTGTTCTCTTCATCGATCTCCACATCCACATTAACCAGATCTGTAAGAAGCTTTGTGTAG
>JAVJIF010010943.1:122500-135637 GCA_038442645.1 Agave tequilana | reverse complement strand
AAAAAAAGCAAACACAAATATGTGATAGGTCTCGTATTACTCTTATTAGATGTAAACGAGTATGTATTTTGGATGATGTAATCCGAAACTTTGTAATAAAAGCAGTAAACTCTTTGAAATAAAAGTATTATTGGATCTTGTCTGGCGATCACTTTGTTTAAACTGGATGTCCGAAACTGGGGTGTTGTGTAGAATTCGAGTGGGTGTTTGTCCCACAGCAATACCTGCAAGTTTTGTCTCTAGTGGGAAAAATCTAACTACGAATTCAAACCTCGAGAGGGAAAAATCCCGCAGCAGAGTGGGGGATTCCGATTGGGGACACATTCCACAAACAGAGGGTTTCGACTCCTGTAAAACTATTGAGAAAGGCCCCTAGGCATGTCTGCATTGACACTTTCTAATGGGAGCACATACCATCAAGGAGTATATAGAAACGATCCTCTGAGGGGGGGCACATCCCAGAAGTGGAGAAGTCGTATATTTGTCTCCTAGTGAAAAATCACATCATCGGGGTGAATGGATGGACGAATATCGGAACTGCCTACGAGTGAGGGATATTCCATCAACGGGGGTTTTCTTGGTTGCCTCTGAGTGGGGCATATCCCATCATTGAGGCGTGTGGCTGGATGTGCATCAAAGCCGCCTCCGAGTGGGGAATATCCCATCAATGGGGGGTTTTCTGGCTTCCTCTGAGTGGAGCACATCCCATCATCAGGGAGCGTGGCTGGAAAGATGTACTGTAAAGAGTAAAGCATTGGATAGTATTTTATTCTCACAAATGCAATACATAAGGATAGAATTAGAAGATGTACCTGAGTATGGAGTTCAGAAAATCAGTCGATTATCTTATACTGGGCGATCAAGTTCTATTTCTGGGGAGACTGTGTGCTTGGTTATCCGGATATTTTCTCAGGGGAGAGAATGTACACCTTGAGAAAGACTTACTGGATCAGTTTCCTCCAAGTACCTTCGGAGCGCAGCAATGAATGGTGGGGTGCCCTTTGTTGTCGTGATAGGAGCAGTACTCCTTCGACCCGGGGAGTGAGGGATTGTGTTGGATCGGCTTCGAGCATTAACCCATAGTTGATCTTTGATGGTGTTGAAACACCTCGTTGATCAGGAGCCCTAATGGAGTGAAGTGTTCTTTAGGTTTGTAGCTTCGAGTTGGATTCAGAGGAAGGATGGAGAGGGGTCTGCTTCTTTTAGGGAGACTGCATCTGGGATCGGTCTAGAGCGTGATCGGGAACTTCATGAGTAGACTTTGACTTCTCTCCAGCATCGTTTGGCTTCGCGGAGTGGTTGGAGGAAAACTTTCATTGCCTCCTCTAGTTCAATATATGGCTGTCTTGGGAAAGAACCTCATTCATCTTGGCGACATTGCACTTCAGGAGGTTCTTATACAAGGGATAAGTAATCTGCCGCCCGCTGATATGAATGTGAGTGTTGACGATCCTCACCACAGTTGACGACTTTGGCCAGCTGACTCTGAAAGAAGTTGAAGTAGGACTTGAGGCTGTCACCGGACCTCATCTTGAGAGAGGAGGTGATGGCTACTCCTTTTGGCTTCTTGGCGAGAGGCGTATTATATGAGAAAGGCCTCGATAATCTCCGAGAAGTTTGTGAAGAGAGCGCGGTGGCAGGGAGTAAAGCCACGCTGATGTCGCGCCTCAAGCTAGAAGGAAGGGTAAGGCACATTACCGGGTCATTGCGAGAGTAAAGCACCATTTTGTCTTAGAAGTGTCGGATGTGTTGAACTGGATCGCTCGCTCCAGTGTAGTTGTCGAAGGTGAGAGTCGAGAATTTTCTCTGAAACTCACACTCCTGGATGTCTTTGGAGGGACGTAAGTCATGGAGGGGGTGGTGTGGTTGGAGATGAGATGCTGGGGCAACTTGGCCTTCACGATCCACCTCTAGATCAGCTCGTCAAGCGCATGGTAACTCCGGGATCTTCTGCTCTCAGAGTTTTCGTATTCCTGAGTGGTGTTGCTCTAGAGGGCTGCAACTTGAGTCTGAGCTGTTGGTTGAGTTGTTTCAGGTCCTCTTGCTCATGAAGGATGTTCTCGTGATCGATCACCATCCGTTCTCGCTCACGATCGGATTGTTATTATTATTCTTTCATCTTGCTCCTTCATCCATAGAGCATCTGAAAGAGCTGATCTTCTTGTGCTGAGATGGTTGGACGCTGGCGGATGGCTCTTGTGGTGAAATGGAGTCGGTGCCCTCGACACGCGATTGATTGCTAGTTGGTTTGGAGGCCGTGCCCCAGCGGTTGCTTTAGCATTGCCTTTGAAAATTTCACTGTTGGTGATTCTCTTGCGTAGGGCTATCGTCGATTCGAAAGAGGCTTTTAAGAAAGGCTGTGAGGGGAGAGATTTTGAGTGTTGTGACTCAAATCTCAATGAAAGACCAAATATGGTAGAGATTTTTTAACACGATTGATTAAGCGGTCAACTTCGCACCACAGGGGATGATAAGTAACTCAGAGATACGCACAGAGAACAAAGAAAAACGCAAGATTTTACGTGAAAATCTAATTTGAGAAAACCACGGGGAGAGGGAAGAGAATTCACTATTTTCAAAAGATTACAGTAAACTCTATAGAGTTAGAACTCTGCTTACAATCTCAACTACCGTAAGGAATGACTTTGATTTTTTTCCTATTGGACTGGTTGTTCATCATCCCTTCTTCGTCCAACTCGCAGTGCATAAATACTCTGAGAATCATATTGGTGGAGCGAGTCATGCGGATTTCTGTAACCGCATGATTTGCACGTTGAGATTTCTTCTCGTAGCAGCTGGGATTGTGTTCTTGATTGTTAGAGTGATTTCTTCTAGTTTCTGTAACAATCTGCGTGGGGATAAGAGTTGCTGCACATTTGACATATGGATGAGCTTGTGGCATAATGCTCTCCATAAATGTACGATGATCAAGGGGGTCAGTTGTTGCACCTGTTTTGCTCGGGGCGGGACGAATTCACCTTAACATAGTTGATTCCTCAGGAGAAGCGATCTCGTGGCCATCGATTTCTCAAAAGGAGTGGTCTTAGGAAAACCGAGTCCTCGGGAGGAGGAGGTACCTCGGGAATGATGAGATGTTATTTAAGGAATATGTCATGCTGACATATCTTGTTGTATGTCTTCGGAAAAGTTCTGATAGGACACGTGTCATGATCCTGGTGCAGATCGAAACCTGACCGCTACATTATGAAAAAAGGTTTGTTTCAAAGTCTTTAATGGTATAGAGGAGTTATTTAAGTTTACCGTGTAGCTAGCTAGTCTCCAAAATGGATGTGTTACAACTTACAACTGCACATAGTTTTCTGGATTAAATATAATATTAATTAATAGTGAAATTGTTCTTCCAGGCCCGGAGCAGCGAGTCGCCGTTCTAACGTCAGAGCGAACGCTGCCTCCCACTTGAGCAACGAAACTCGTTCTAATTCCTCCCTTGATTTCTCAATATAAAGAGAGAAGAAAGAATAGAACAAAAAAGTCACCAGTTGAAGGAGAATAGCATAACTAAAGCCGTCCATTTATTGTAGGGATTAAAGATTTTCAAAAGTTCCTTTGTAAACATGTTTAAATGTTTCGAAAGGTCATCGATCCCTGCCTATAAATCCCCTCCTCTCCTGTCACCCAAAATTCCAATCACAAACACAAGCCAAAATCAAACCTTCCCAACAAACCCCACCCAAACACCACCCCCACCCCCCCCCCCGCCCCCCCCCCCCCCCCCCCCCCCCCCCCCCCCCCCCCCCCCCACCACCCAAACCAAAGCTCTCTTTGTTTGTTCACTAGTGATCAGTAGTGAATTTTAGCCATGGGGTTCCCTGCTAGCAACCAGCAGCTCCTCTCCAAGATCGCCACCAATGAAGGTCACGGCGAGAACTCGTCGTATTTCGACGGGTGGAAGGCCCACGAGAGCAACCCATTCCACGTTACCAAGAACCCGGACGGGGTCATCCAAATGGGCCTCGCGGAGAACCAGCTCTGCCACGACTTGATCCAAGAGTGGATCAAGAACAACCCCGAGGCCTCTATTTGCACCGCCGAGGGGGTCTCTGCCTTCCAAGCCATCGCCAACTTCCAAGATTACCATGGCCTGCCAGCCTTCAGACAGGTAAGATGCAACGACGTTACGAGTTCAGAACATGTCACCAACAAAGACTGACTCATATTTTAATAAACGGTCCACCGAAACATGTTGACTGTTATTGTTTGTGATTCATTTATAATCGTTTTAGCTGACCGATTGTAATGTGTGGAAAATTGCAGGCCGTGGCAAAATTCATGGAGAAAGTGCGAGGGAGCCACGTCCGATTCGACCCTGACCGGATAGTGATGAGCGGTGGAGCCACCGGGGCACAAGAAACCATCGCATTCTGCCTCGCGGATCCCGGCGATGCCTTCCTCGTCCCGACCCCTTACTATCCTGGGTGAGTATTTACCTATTGTTCTCTTGTGGTGTTTGGTGGACAGCTAAAGTGAGAAATGATACTTTTCCATTTCGTCAATTCCGTCCACTTTCTTGAATGCAAACAGTCCTAACGAACTTTTGAGTACAATAATAAACTAGTATAGGCTAGCTAGTCAAATCAAATATGAGAACTGAGTCGATGAAGTTTCTTAGAGATGATGGAGCACGCCTATTAAATTGATCATTGAGCTGGTCATTAATTTGCATCGTTATCTAATCAATTACTAGCTCTTCTGTCTTCATCAATTGCGAGCGTCTACAAATTAATATTAATAAACTACGTACCTAAAAGCTAACCATTTTTATAAGTTTTCTCTTCTGTTCAGATTCGATCGAGACTTTCGATGGAGAACAGGAGCACAGCTCCTCCCCGTTCACTGCAAAAGCTCCAACAACTTCAAGGTGACCGCGGCCGCGCTCGAGTCGGCCTACGACAAGGCCCAAAAGGCCAACATCAGAGTCAAGGGAGTGCTGCTCACCAACCCGTCGAACCCTTTAGGCACTACAATGGACCGAGACACGCTCGAGTCCGTGCTCGCCTTCATCAACGCCAAGCGCATCCACCTCGTCTGCGACGAGATCTTCGCGGGCACCAACTTCAGCCACCCTAAATTCATCGGCGTGTCCGAGATCGTCGAAGAAATATCAGACTGCGACCGCAATCTCATCCACATCGTCTACAGCCTCTCCAAAGTCCTCGGCCTGCCGGGGTTCAGAGTGGGCATCATCTACTCCTACAACGATGACGTCGTCGCCTGCGCCCGCAAGATGTCGAGCTTCGGCCTCGTGTCCACGCAGACTCAGCAGTTTCTTGCCTCCTTGCTCGCGGACGACAACTTCACCTCGAAATTCTTGGCCGAGAGCGCGCGCAGACTGGCCCAGAGGCACCAGGTCTTCACCTCGGGCCTGGCACAGATGGGGATCCGGTGCTTGGAGAGCAATGCGGGCCTGTTTTGTTGGATGGACTTGAGCTCGCTACTGAAGGAGCCCACCGCTGACGAAGAGCTCGCATTGTGGAGGGTGATCGTCAATGACGTGAAGCTCAACGTGTCGCCGGGCACTTCGTTCCAATTCTCGGAACCGGGGTGGTTTAGGGTCTGCTTTGCCAATATAGACGATGAGACGATGGGATCGCGTTGGCGAGGATCAGATCGTTTGTGGGCCGCGCGAATGGGGCTAGGGTTCAGGCCAAGAGGAAGGGCTGGCAGGCGCCGAGACTGAGGTTGAGCTTGTCGAGGAGATTCGAGGACATGCCCCTGGCCTCATGTCTCCTCGCTCGCCTCTGGTTCAGGCCGCCACCTGAATTTTTTCGCAACCCATTTAATTTGACTCTTTTACCACAGAGTCAAGTTTCGACGATACTTAAATTTACTATCACGAAGAATATAGGTTTTAACACTTATAATTTGTTATGTTTTGTTGGCTCTCACAGATTGTTTTTCGAAGGACTGAATCAAGAAGACGCGCACAGTGCACATCACAACAAGAAAAAGGTTCTCTCCTTCGTTGCAGGGAAATATACAATTAGTTGTTATTGTAAATTTTTGCCAGTCCCAAATAAAAATGTCGGGACTTGGCTTAATTATTAGTTTTATTCTATACTTTTGTGTATTTTAGAGTGAATATGATATACAAGAAATAAAGGGCACATTGGATTATTGTTATTTATTTACTCTCCTTTTCTTTTCTCTTCTATTTTTCGTTTTATTTTAATTTGGGGTAATTTTTTGTCCATTTCTGAAAATCAATATGGCAACCCTTGTAACACTCCGATTTTAAAATATTGATTAAGTGTTTTAATCTGTGATTTATAAGATTATACATGATTATCTGAGGTGATGATTGAATTAATCTTGTGTAAAAAAAAATGTGGTTTTTTTAGAAATTTTGTGGCAAATTTGGAAGCTGGATAAATTTAGATATTTGAATATATATATTATGTATGTGTGAAAATTTTATTAATACAAACATCCTTGTATGAATGCATGTATATATAATTATATACAATATTGTGTATGTAAATTCATGTAATAAATTGGAGTATGATTATATTGTGTAAATATAAGAAAATACAATCATAATACAAATGCAATACTGAAGTATTATTCCTAGGGGTTTAGTGGGAGAGGTAGGTGTGCATGAAGATGAGTGATCAATGGTTAGGACTTAGGTTGATGATTATGTCGTGAGGTGGCAAGTAATGGGAGAAGAGAGATTTTAAAAGTGTTACATGTTTATACAAGGTTGTTTGTGCAAAAGAGGAATACTTATACCCCACCTCTCTTCTTCATTTCTGAGGAAGAACTGAATCCTACAGCTCCTCTCACAAAGTCCCTCCGAAAATTCTCCCCGAAATTCACCAAAATTCCCTCACAATTCCTCACAAATTCTCCTCAAGATATCTCTCTCTCTCTCTCTCTCTCTCTCTCTCTCTTTCTCTCTCTCTCTCTCAATGCCTCTCACTCTCTCCCCCTTTCTCTCTCTCACTGATCTATATGGGTGCAATAGCGCCAGGGCCGCTGGTAGGCGGCGACCCGGCGGTGGTCAAGGTGGAGATGGGTGGCGGCCTAGAAGAGAGAGAAAGATCCCTAGATAAGGGAGTCTCTTAGATCTATTTCTTTCATATTTTCTTGCAAATTTTCATGAACTAAATAATTTATTGTGAATAAAGTTGTAGACCTCTTGTTTGTTGTGAAATTAAAAAGATGATGGTGGATCTATTGTAATTAGGGTTATTAATGTTTGGGTTTATAATCCCTTATTGAAAAAATATGAGTATAAGAAGATATGAATGGTAAAGATTTGTGGATTAAGAAAAAAAGATATTTTTTATGTAAATAATAGAAAGAATTATAATTAAATAAAATATTTACTAGTTATGATTCCCATTTAGTGGAAGAGATCAAAGAAATTTTAAGAATCTCATAGTTTGAGCACCCTTGTAATGGGTATGCAAAAACTATCAAAATCTGTAGACTTAAATTCTAGTTTAGTTGGTCTGTATTTTAAGAACAAAAGGTGTCATGTATGTACCATTTGAAAAAAATAATGAATCTATTTTATAACGGCTTTTACCATGTCCCAATCAGACATCTGTGCTAAGGGTTTTTTTTCCAAAATATGACAGACTTGTCGAAAACTTCTGAGTACAAAACTTTGCATAACTTAGAAGTTTCTGATTATACAGAACTAGTTAACTGAATTAAATATATTATACAATATATCATTGGATAGATAATTTAGTCTATAATTGCATGATCTATAATTGTATGAACTTTACCTCGCGTGGGTTGAATGTATATAGTGAGAAATATTAAGAGAATACAAATGATCGGTCAAAAATTTAGTTTCACAACCAAATACAAAGGGTAGACTTGAATCGGATACTAAATTAGAAGTGACTGAAGAAGAAGAGCATAAGCTTAAAGGTATCCAAAAAATAAGCTGAAATAACCTCTAAATTAGATGTGTATACCTGGATGAAGAATTCCTTATAGGAACTATTAAATATTACAGGAATTCTATTGAGAAACAAGAAAAATACAACCATAAAGGAATTTAGTTTTTCTTCTTACAATTAGTGTCCATGAGGGTCTATGAGAAACTCATGGGTATAAACGGAGAAGGCATGTCGAACTAAGCTTAGAAATGAACATGCTCCTTCTAGCAATATTATGATCATGAAATAAATATTGTGATGTAATTGTTAGTGCATTAATCACCTATAATAATAATGTTCCATAGCATGACGTTCAACAGATGCATGCTTGGTATGTTAACAGTTTACTCTCAATCAAGGTGAGTGTTTATCCTTATTGAAAAGATAGAAAAGTTTATTGTGTAATAGACTCCTAAGGATATATTTATGTTATACGCTAAAGTCCTTTTTTGATTAGTATATTAGATTCTTCCTAGGATAAAGAGTTAGAATGGCAAATGGTGAATGAAAGAAATCATGTAATGTTAGAAATTTCTTGTGTGAACTAATAGTTCTATCAGTTGTAATTGATTGCTAACTGTACAGGTTACTGGTTAACACCGATTATACCGGTAAGTATACTAATCCGTGAAGGAACGTGAAATTTACGGTAATCGTG
The DNA here is from genome assembly GCA_038442645.1 of Agave tequilana. NCBI lineage: Eukaryota > Viridiplantae > Streptophyta > Magnoliopsida > Asparagales > Asparagaceae > Agave > Agave tequilana. The sequence continues at coordinate 127,063 of JAVJIF010010943.1, read as the reverse complement.
ATAAATCATGATATGTTGATACTTGTAGATCATAGTATTATGATATTGGTATTGTAAAGGGCTAGTTGGGAAACTCAGAATATGGTACTCTAAGAGACGTAACCATAATGATGTAAAGTCCTTCAGTAAAACCATAATGTGATGTCGATGTAACTTTCGATAATGATGATGATTCTGATTGATAGATGGATAATTGAAGAACTCTTGTAATATTGGTAACTTAATTGTACAAGTGATGATTCATATCAGTGGCACCAGTTGCTAATTGCATAAGTTGATGGTTAATACGGTAATTCGCTAAATCGGTGATGGATAGTAAAATTTTCAGGAATGGAGATACTGATAATACGAATGAAAAACTTGGTTAATAAATCATCATGGATACTAATTCAATCTTAATAACCGGTATATAAAGATACAATAAATGCAGAGTTTCTTCTAAAATTACATAGATTAACTATGAATTGGATGACTAATAACATGTTAATAGACCATAATCAGAACTGGGACCAATACATGGGATAGTAATTAAACCAACAACATTGATCTTAATCAAGTGTTAATGATTATGAACCCAATAATATTTTATAATTTAGCCTTCAATTGTAATATATGTGTGTGATGATCATTTACGAATTATGATATATCTTGAACTTGTTAATTAAGAAAGAATATTTCATGAACCATAAATTGGAAGCTAGAATAGTGATGCCAGATGAAATTGGATACCGATGGAAATAATTATAACCTGTTCATTGAGCATGTGATTAAAGTTTTAATATTCTTTTGATAGATTAGATTTCATGACAAATATGGTCACCAAGATAAATGAGTAAAAATTATATATAACTTGCACTGATTTGTACGCAAATAATTGATACCATAAGAACCCTCAGAACTTATCCCGGAAAAAAAAATTGGAACTAGGATATATTGTCTAAGGATACAGTAACCAAATATTAGCTTGTATTATGTTATATTTGATGATATAATCAATAGTTGAAAGTTTGTGTCAGTACGTGAACTAAAACTCCTAACTTAATTTAGTATGAATAGTAAGTAGAATTTGACTCGAACATGAAGATAACTAATTGGCTCTGATAATAACCGATGTGTAGTAAATTACATGTCTAGATTTAATAATTAAATTTGATTATAGAATCTATTATATAAAACCTGTTGGCGAAGATTAAAGAACTGATTAACACTTAGAAGTTAAAAAATTGATGTACAACCCATAAATTGATTGATAACTTGTGAATTGAAGTTAAATTAGTATATAACATACTCTTTTCTATATGTAAAATATTCATGAAATGAAATGGGGATGTTGCTTAGTGTAACCAATTGTCTGTGGTGTTGTTGAATGATTGAAATAGATGTGGATGTTATGTATGATTGAATATGTGTATGAATTAGAAATTTGTACGAACTTGATAATGTATTGGTGATATTTAAGTAATATGGCCGAAAAGACTAGATATAGATAACGTAAATGAGAACTCAATCTATAAAAAGGAGATGAATAGATCACTATAATGTTAACGAATAGCCTATATATACATTTATATATATAGCGGACCATATGTAATTCTTTCAAAATGAAATTGATAAGCTGGTAAGCAAAAACTATAATAATTGGTTGTGTTTTGTAATATTTTTAAATTAATTATTATCTGTGTGTATGTGTATATTTGTCTATTGCTGATCGGTCGTTGATAATGCATATTTACTGTCACATTCTCATATTTATTTTTTAATAAACTCTGTATTTAATCCTATTTATTGTCTAAATTATATGCAGACCTTTACTAAATGAGAGGGAAGAGAACGAGCCCAAAAGCCCATCAAAATTTTGATTTAATTCAAAATTAATTCAAATTAAGGATTAAGGTAAATAATGGCAAATCAAAGAAGATAAAATTGGTTAAAAAATCAGTGAAAACAGATTTTACAAATCAAGTGGTCAAAGCCGAAAATCAAAGGAGGTTTCATCAAAGTCAAAACCAATATCTGAAAATCTAACAGAAGATAAAAGAGATCGCTAAACCTGGGATCTGCACCCCTGGGTGTGGCCACCTGGCCACACCCTAGCCACAGAAACATGGCAAAAGCCGCGTTTTCACGGCTATCTTAGTGAATCAAAGGGAGTTTTTGCTCACTTTATTTGTATACTCTTCTCCTTTTTGGTTTTTGCCTATAAATATTGGGATTTCTCAGTGTACAGAGGACGACTAAGCAGAGAGTAGAAGTTAGGCTATTCTGTAGTTGTGACATAGATGTTTGCTTTTCTTTTATGTAATTTTTGTTTTATGTATGTAACTGAGAGGAGAGGAGAGTTTCATGGAGGAATAAAAGTAAAGCTTGTACTGAGGGTGACACCGGTGTAAGTGAGTCTTTTCTTTCATTGTTATTTGAATCAAATCGAAGTTTCTTTTCTTCTTTACTATTATTTTGTTTGCTTCCCTCTTCTGTGTTTGTGAATCCAAATGACTCCGATAGACCCTAAGGTGCCTTGCCCTTGCATGTGTTGGTGATGGCTTATGGTGATGGATAGCCATTTCTATGGTAGTATAGCTTGCCCCTTCATTTCGTAGTATAAATTGAGAATGGGGAAGATCTTATTTGTCATACTTTACTCGCCTTCAAACAAAAGTACATTGTCGATACGGGTCAAAGATAAACCGACGCCGAAGAGGTAAGAATTTTTTAGGTTTAACTTCTTTCTTTTAATTTTTAGTTTAGATCATCAACATCACCATCTCTCAACTCTAATTCATTATTTTTTACTTTCTTTGTATAAAATTATTTTTTATTTTTCTCCACCTTCTCAATCTACCACTTTCTTAACAATTTAACGTAACTTATTTTCCTTTTCTTTTCAAGAACTGAAAGAAGAAGTTTAACCATTTTTTGTGAACTAAAGAGAACATACAAAAAGCTTCCATCGTTAGTCTCTCCTTATGGATCACGACCCGTATAACTACTTACTATAGCGGTAGTATTAAGTACTTGCACTTGTATTCTGTATTCCTGAAATTTTATATTTTCTGTGTGCAGGTCTGAACTCAATCAAAATTTTGGTGCCGTTGTCGGGGAGGGACAGTAAGTAACTCTTTTTTTGTTACTATATTGATTAACTTTCTTCTCTATTCTTGGTTTACAGGTTTAACAACAAAAAAAAATTTATTGCAGTGGACATATAAGTGGCTCTGGACTCTACTCAAGAAAGCAGAGCCTAAAAGCCCTCAGATTTGCTGCATTCTCGTGGCAACCCGAGTGAACTATTAACCTGTATTTTTTACAGGTTGGCTGAATTGCAAAGTCTAAATATCCGTAGCTATTTATTTCCTTGTTTAATTCACAGTACATACATTTCTAACTCAACAGTAAAAGATTGATTATAAATGCTAAAAACAGTTTAGACTTTACATTTGGGCGCGTGTCTATTTCATTATATTTTCTATTTATTGTGTGAAGAGTGCTGGAGCCAAGATATGTGTGCATAGCATTTAATATAAGGCTCATTTTTGTATGAAATATTACTTGAGTATTACTTTTTCTATATACTTGTACACTGCCTTAAACTGATAAGGACTTATCCTATAAACAAGATAAGGTGGGAAAGTCATTACCCTCCCTTAGCCCATAAAAAATCTCCTCAATCACTAACCCAAGTCTAATTAAAACTGAGTAGATATTGGCCCTGGGGACATCTCAGACTCAAATAGGAGACTGGTGACTCTTGCCAAATCGGTATCAAAGGTTGAGGATTGATGAGGTGAAACCTCGAAGAGCAGTGGTTTGGCATAATTAGGCTCGTTGCTTAGGCACGGATACCTCCCACTAATCTTGCCCCTACCTGGTCGATTAACTTATGGTCAGATTACGCAATATATCCCTCGTGGACTGTCTAACCAGTTAGGAGTCATCTAGGTCTAAGGTCTACCCTAACTTAGCCTAGATTTTTTTTATTTATTTGCTTATTATTTGTTTTTCTTTATTATTTTTGACATTTCTTGTGTGATATGGCTTATAACAATAATTTCCAATTTTAATGATAATCCATATTACACCTCAACCTCTTTTTCAGATATTACCAACCCGATATATCATAACTTTAACTAACCAAGTATGCCGGATTGGTCATATTCGAATTAATATATGCCCCAGTCTCAATACTATGAATAAGACTAGAATAAGCATCACTACTCTTCATAGAGTCAATGAGGAAACAACTCCCCTGAATCATATTGTCAACCACCATTTCAACATTCATCCTATAATTTTCTAGTCACGATCAACAACAGAAGAAAAATCTGAGGCTATGAAAAGTATAAAAGCCATAATTGAGTCCCAAGAACAAAAGCTGAAAATGATGGACTCACAATTCCCACAAGACTCTCAAATCCAAGATCTTTGCTCCATGTTTCAACTCCCACAACAAGAAGAAGAACTTATGGACTCAGATAGGAGTGTGAAAAACCTAATTCAGTCCAAAAATAATTTTTTCCAATCTATCAATAGGCTAGTAGCACAAATGAGTCGTTATATCAACATAGT